>VDFB02390597.1:0-20205 GCA_007258455.2 Sequoia sempervirens | reverse complement strand
AACTGAAAGCCAAAAAACAATATAAAGTATTATATGTTTGAGACAAATATCTATGTACTTGAAGAATTTTCTGATAAAATAAATTGCAGATTTGGAAAGAGCACAGAACCACCTTTCCAATTCCTATTTGCTTTTGAAAAATGGAGGAAAATTGAGCAAGTTATGCCCCTCGGAGTGCAAAAAGATCATTTGAATTTGACTGTGAAAAAATGAAACCAAACTAGAAAATTTTGAAAAAATTCCTACACCATCAGAACGGGCTTTGAGCCAGCTTTCCAATGCCTATTTTCATTCAAAAAACAAAGAAAAAATGACCATTTTATACTCAATTGAGTGAAATAGATTTGAAAAACATAAAGACCTCCAGAGCCCTTCGGAGCTAAAAAAAATAGACCCCTGGTTTGTTGGGCGACTAGGGGCTGGGCGTAGGTGGTGCGGCGGCAGACCACGGGTGGCAAGCTAGCATTTGGCGGAGATCTAGTGAGGTTGTGGTGGAGGACCTGCGGTGGGCTGGTGGCCGGCTTGCGGGTTAGTGGTGTCGCTGGCCGAGTGGCCCTCCGATGACCGTTGGGTAGTTCCGCTGGTTTGAGCGGCCGCTTGGTGGCCGCTTGGTGGTTGATAGGCGGCAACCCAAATAAACACTGGCTGCACAAAAAAAATTAAAAAAAACTTTTAAATTTTTTTTGAATTCCACCTGCGTAGATCGCGGGCCTCGGGGCCGGTAAGGACCTTTACACTTTTTGCTTCACTTGGCAACTTTGTCCAAAATAGACATATTTTATATCAAAATAGGGGTTTTTGGATGTTGCGAGCTCAACGGTGAGGTCCATTTGAGCTCAAAGTGTACCGAAAAAAAGATAGATCTGATGCAACCAAAACCTAGATCTCTAATTCTTTCAAAAACTGAACAAGCTGCAACAGATCTGGCTCTGATACCATGAAGGATTTGAGAAATACAAATCCATATAACCTAATAAAAACCTACATGCAAGAAACTTGTCATAGAGAAAGAGAGAGAGAAAAGGGTTTGACTCTAACAATGTGCAAAAATGTATTATCAGAAAAATGAATGAATCAAGAGAGAAGAATACAAGAGATCAATCCTTATAAAAAGGAGATCAAAACCTAAAGGAAACCCTAACCCTAAAGGTGAGTGCATTTAATAATTAATATTAATTATTAAATGACTAATATATGTGCATAAAGTGAATTCTTAAGAGGAGAGTAAAGTTAATTAATTACTTTACTCTAACATGATCCAATATCTAGATTTGGCTCGACTCCAGCTTGAGGAATCCCTAGAGCATAAAACATAAAAATAATTTGAAAAAATTGAAGTGATGAAAATAAAAGACCAAAGACACAAAACACAAATATTGAAACAAAAAGAATTGGCTTAAGGAATTGGAGCCAAGGATCATATAAACATTGTAACTTGCATGACCAAGATGACTTGAGGACATTTAAATAATTAATGACTTGCAAAGTTAGAATATATAGGAATTTGCAAAGCCATAAAATAATTAATGTGGTTGAAAAAGTTATGAAAATAAAAGTGGCATAGTGAGGGACACAAAATTTAAGGTTTCATTGGAGAACTAAGCATGTATTGAAGTACACTATCATTTTCTTCATGAACAAAGTAAAGAGAAAATTGTGTAGATGCAATACTCAACAATGATAATGTGATGAAAAAAACATTAAATAAAGGTATTGGTAAAAGATAAGCATAAGGTATGTAGGGAAGGATTTAATGTACAATATTTTACTTCAGGAGTACATTTTAAGTTGGGGTATTGTAAGTTGAAAAATGGTCATACATTAAACATTTATAATTTTAATAAGAAAGCCAATGCAAAATGTATGCACATATAAATTTATGTTTAGGTGTACTAACCAAATTATTGGGTGGATTAATGCACATTATGGATTCCATCCCATCAAATGAATACTCATGTTTTTTCAAAGTTAAAGTACTAACACACACTTGAGAGTGAGAGAGAAGTCAAAGTAATTTTCCAAGTTTTGTTCACGCCTCTTTTGTTCTTCTTCTTTTGACAATTTTTGTTGAGACACATTTTTTCTTTTTCTTTGTTGTCCCATTTTCTTCTTCAACTTAAAGATGACTCAAAACAAGTCCTCTACCAACTTAGTTAAATTATCCTCCAAATTTTTCCTTGATTGATAAAAATTAAAAGTTGCTCGAGCTCCAATATTTTCCTCCTTGATAAATGTGTGTAAAAACTTCTCCAAAATCTGCACTCCAAGTGATATAAATGAGAATTAATCTTGCAATTTGATATCCAAAATAATGAAAAATAATCTCTATTTATATGCATATGGGATGGGAAAAAAATTATTCTAGTGTACATGGAATAACTAGATCCCAGTTTAAATGAATCAAGTAGTAAACAAACAAGTTATTTCATTGTGGAGTTTGTTGTTATTTAATTCATAGGTATGCACAACATATCTAGTAATTTTAGAATTTTGTTAAAGTGTAAAAAATGTATATTAGAGGTATAATTTGAATTGAATTTTCTTAATTATATTTGAATTGAATTTCAAGTTAGTTGTCAAAAATGTATAATAGAGGTACAATTTGAATTAAATTTTTTTAATTATATTTGAATTGAATTTCAAGTTATTGTCAAAAACATATACTAGTTCGGTATAATTTGAATTGAATTATCTTAATTATATTTGAATTGATTTTCAAGTTACTTGTCAAAAAGATTATATCTTGTTCTCAACTCAATGTTTCATGTTGCTTAAGTCATTTTAAAAAAAAAAAAATTATTGTGATCAACGTGAATGAACTTAATTATAAAGTGGCATTGATTTCCCTAAAATTCTACTAGAGATCAAATGCTTATTGAATATAAGGAAATGTAAGTTGTAAGAGATCATAAAACAAGAAAACATGTATGTATATTGAATATTTAAAGCAAATGCATACATATATTATGTGTTACAAACATGTTTAAACCATAAGCAAACACATGTACATACATGTAAAGGGATTCAATACATATAAACATAACACATATTATAAGCAAAGAGGAAAATGTATGTATATATCATATAAGATAAAATATATGTACATATCATATAAGATCAAATATATGTACATATCATATAAGCAAAATGTAAATTAAAGATCATCAAATGTCGAATACTAAAGATCAACAAATAAGCAAATGTAAGTTAGAGATGATCAAATCTCAAATACTAAAGATCATCATATAATGAAATAAATATGGTAAAGATCATAAACCTAGTGTGCATGGCCTAATATGAATGTCTACTCCTAGTCAAATGGCCGTCTGAATGAGAACGGTCTTGCTTTGATGGATGTGTTGAGACCTGCAAATAAAATTGTGTACAAGATGTGTTAAATACATATAATTTATATTAAATAATTTTTATGAAAGTTATTTTTAAATGAACTTGTATTTTTAAATATCAATCTAGATATATGCATACATAAATATTGTGTCTACATATACACATGTGGTTATATAAAAATGTAAAACTCACATGTCCACTGGCAGTAGATTCATCCACAGAGTCACATCAATCATGCACATGATCTGGACCAAGACTAGGAGTGATATGAGGTATGTCCACCTGTAACAATATATATACATATATATATATATATCAACTTACATGAATATCTAGTAAAAAAAAATTTAAAAATAATGAAAAAAAATTGAAACATGCACATGCACACATACATGCACATCATCTAATATTGGATGACCTAAGTCCTCTAAAACGGTTGCCTCCACCATATCCACCAAATGGTTAAGTGACGAATCAACATCTACATCCATCTGATCTATCCCATGTCATGCCAGATATGATGAATATAGAGGACTATGAAGGTGAGATGGCTTCAGTGATGATGAACTAGAACCAATCAACATATCAGTAAAACCTATAGTTTGTGCAGCTGCCGAATGAACTGTAGGTGGATCTTGATGCACAATAGTGCTTGGCTGAGAGCAATGGGATCCTAGAACTGAATGACCTTTGCATTTCAAATGGTCTCTAACATGCTCTATACCAATCCCATTGTCTAATGCAATGTGGGAATATGCCTCCAACAAGTTGTTAGCCAAACAATGCAGAGTCATGCGTGCCATATCTCCTATAAGTGCATCAAGTTGTGTAGGAGTAAGGATGCTGACCACTGTGAAAAGATCCACGTGGTCCACTATGCTAAAAATGGCATGGATCAAGAATGCCTGGACATCAAATAATGACCTACACAATCATCATATATCCTAGTGGTGGCAACTGCAATGTCACCTATAGTGTCAATTGCTTCCTTTTGGGAAGCAATGAAAACCTCATTTGCTATGGGGGTTAGAGTTGGGGTGAGAGTAGGAGACCTCTCACCAACCAATACCCTAAACACTAGGGGTGGTCTATCTGCTCGATGATAGGTGGGCCTATCAGCAATCCTACCACACCCCTGACCAGCATATGGTGGAATGTCCAGGTAGTTAACTTTGAGGCCCAAATGGACCTCAACATACAATTGTTGAACAAAATACAATGGAATCTGGTTATTGTTTGGGTATAGACCATGTGTTGAGAGAAATCATGGGTAGATCAATGAGGCCATAACATGATCAACACATCTAGTGACCCGGTATCCCCTAACCTTACACACATTTTGATAAAATGGAAAACAAGTGGCTTTTATCATTTCTTTGGTGACACTATCCTATATTTGTTTAAGGGGAACATTACCATGTACTTCTTCCCGCACGCGGGAAAGAATAGCAGCTACTCTATCTGGGGAATATGCACTAGTCCTCTCAAGTTCATCTTTTAGTTTTTCGGGACTATGCAATATTAACATGCATGGTTCACTATATATCCTTAGGTTTGCACCCTGTGCTAATGAATCTCTCAATTTTTTAATCTCATTACTGGTATTTGTAAACAAAGAATTTGACACAAGTGGAACATGATCTACATTTTCCATGTTATATATATATATACAGTACACCTAAAAGAGCAATGAGACTTTGGTAAATAATATATCTAGATAAAGGGAATACAAATCTAAAATAGTTGTAATAATTCATCTACTCATCAATAATATTTTCATACCATTAACAATTTAAAAAGAATTGGAAGACAACTATAATCTATAACATAGCATCCTTAAATGTTCAAATTTTAAATGAAACAATGAAAGAAAGAATAAGAATACAAAGATTAATATAAAATTATTTGAAAATAATTGGGGATAAAAATATTTAATCTAATAGTTGTTAACATAAATAAACTTCAAAATAGGATTATGTAAGTGAAAAAAAAAGTTCTATTGCCTTCATTTCAAACCTAAATTTATGTTGTTAAGATATGTCTAAAATTAAGAATTCACACTAGAATATCAATATTCCATAAGAATCTCATAAAGAGGATGAATTTAATGGAAGATAATATAAAATCCTCCATATGCGAATGAATTTTATCATTACAATATGAGTGAATCATCTCAATTATATAGCCAAGAACATAAAAAAATTATAGATTGGAAAGCAAAATAATTAGACATTTATCATATTTTTATATGTATAAAGTTTAGATACCATCAAACTATTTAAACTTATAGATTGCATAAAGCTATAAATTGAATCGTTAAAAATAATTTATTAAGAATCAAATCTAATAAAGTTTTACTTCATATTGCATACTTGTTAAAAATATCTCATACAAACATTCTATCAATTCTATATAATATAAACATTCTATCAATTTTATTACTAACAAATAATATTAAACTTTACTTATAATAGAAATGTTAATGTGATAGTGATATCATGTTTACATAGCACATAAACACTATTATTTGTTAGCTCATTGTTGCTTGCAAAACTTTTATTACCATCTTAGCATCCCTAATAAGATTATCAATAAAATACTTTTCTTACTTAGGTGATTTTATTTGTGACTTATTTTAGTATGACAACCCCCCTTTATATTACCCTCAATAATAGTATCACTATTTGTTATTAATATATTTAATTTTAATTCTTTTATCTAACTCTTATATATTGTTATATAATTTATTTAATTATTCATCTCTATTACAAAAATAATTATATGATTAAATATATTGCATAAGTTTGTTATAAATATCTCACTAATCCAACTAAAAAATAATTTGTATCCCTTATATCCTTTCATCCAATGTAGCCTATCTCTTAATTGAGATCCTCTACCACAATTAAGTTCAAATTTTCTAAGTTTCATTTCAATGGAAGCAACCACTCATTGTAGAAAATTTATTAGTAAGTGCTAAAGCCAAAACAAGTTTTTTTTTCTATTTGGATCTATATTTTTTTCCATTCTAGATATCTTTCTAGCCATATGCTTATTGTAATATCATAGTAAGGTAGTGCAATAGATTTAATCTCATCATTCCACAATTGTATCCACTTACCATTTTGATGAGGTCTAGGAACATCAACCAAAGGGATATTAGGGAAGCAAGGTGATCAATTTTATTGAGGTGGGAAGTGTTGAGCTTGAAGGATAGATTATTAGGTATGAGGAATAAGAAGTTTGAAAAGTTTAAAGAGTTGGGAGGTGATGTGTGAGACAGGTTTAATAGAATCTACTTAAATAAGGGTGTTTTGTGGAGAGGGGACAATGGAAAGAGAAATAACTAAGTTTTAATCTATCAATACAACTAAGTTTCCCTTAGTTCACTATCTCTTTAGTTGGTCCAAGTGAACTAGTGATCAGTATAAAACTTTTTTTGTCTAAAATGGGATCAAAACATCTCATGGTATTTCTAGTTAGGATGTAGGAATTCAATTATTTTTTAGAGAGTTTATGAGAACTAAACCAACTTGTATCTTGGTTTTTTCCACCATATCATATTCACCTCCTTGTAGCCATTTAGTCATAGGGAGGGCATAAAAAATCCATTCCCACAATTTAACTTGAGATGAGGAGTCATTAGGCATACAATAAAGAAAAAATGAATAGGTATTCCTTGGATTAGTAGTAAGCACTAAGCACAATTATTGTTGGGATCCACTCCTCAATAGATTATAAACTTGGCCAAGTATTGGGAAAGGTGGGTCAACCTTGCATCCTAATATTTTGATTTATTATTTTTTCCTCATATTAGGAAATGAGGCATATCACTTTGTGTTGCAAGTTATTTGTCATTTGTTGAATGCTTCAAGGGAGGTGTCTAAGATGTTGTAAGAGCATATAAAATTATTATAGCTTTATAAGATGAAACCCTTTTATGACATTCTTATGACATTTAAGAGCATGACTATAGAATATTTACATTAAAGTATTGACCAACATTATGAAAAATCATAAGAAATATTTTAAGAAATAGCAACTGTGTCAAGGAAAAGGATGAGGACATTTACATGAACTTTTTTTTTTAAGCAAAAGTGGGAGACCACTTATAATTTTTTTTATATATAATATTTTACATATAGCTGGTTCAAGCAGACATACTGGCGGGAAAGAACCAGTAAGAAAACCCCTAGTTGCAGTCTGATTATAATGTTACAAAAGAACATTGGTTGAATACATCAGTACATATGCACATTCTCTTATGCACCCAAAATACCCAAAAGAAGACATCATACTAGATATGCCCGCAACCTGAATACATAACACATTGGAGATTACAAAACCTTACTAAACATAAGACTGATAAGCTATTTTGCCACTTTCAAAAAGATGCAGATTTTCCACCAACATGCTGAAAGCCATTAATTGAGCTTTATTTTGTTTCCACTTGTTTACCTTTGTGTTGGTGATCATGCTCAAATGAAGGTTTTGATTTGTTAATATCAGGAACATAACGATAACATAATTTATTTTTGGATGAAGATGGAATTTGCAAATCATGAATGCAAACATGACTTCTCAAGAAATAAATGGCATGATATTTTCTTTTTAAATCATCAATCTCCTCCATGGAAATGGAAGATCTATATCTATTTAGAACTTGCTAGAGATGTGAAGAAGTGTCATGCATTGTGGATAATAACATGCCTTGGAATATGTGAACATAGGTATCTTCTTATGAAACAAAATCTTCTTTGAATAATTAACATTAGAAATTAAAACAATTTGGCGAGCATATTGTATAATCACACTAGAAACCAACAATGGAAGATTGAGAGTCTCAACTAAGAAGTCCGCCTTATAGATAACATTCATACTAGAAGCCAACAACTAAAGACCAAATTTCATAAATAAAGTTAATGTGTTATATATCATTCCTTTGACGGGTCCACAAGTACCATGGGCCTTTTGAAATCCTTCTCTATCTAAATGCATCCATTCCAAGAGGTCATTGCGAGGTGGGTATACAATATGAGCCAACTATTAATTTCTAATGTTAATTATTGAAAGAAGGTATATAAATTATTTGAGCATCTTAATTCTCATATAGAGTTACATCTTAGTCAATTTCTCAATGTATGAGTTCCATATATTTGTAAATTTTTCTTAATATAAAAACATATTTTATTTCATTAAAGTTAACCTATCTATTCCATGTTACAAAGGATGCTCTTATCTTAAATTATAAGTATATAATTCAAAATTAATTAGTAATTTTCAAGATAGAGTACACACAATTTCTTTAGTTAAAATAAAATAATATTCTTATTTCCATGTGAGAGTTATGTAGAATGGTAGTTTGATGTCTCAAAAATATTTCTTTCATATATACTAAATTTTTATCATTACATTATGAGTGAATCATCTCAATTATATAGCCAAGCACATAAAAAAATTATAGAGTGGAAAGAAAAATAATCACACATTTATCATATTTTTATATGTATAAAGTTTCTACCATCAAATTATTTATACTTATAGATTAAATTATTTTTGAATTTGGTTATTTGGGTTCAACATGTCATGCTATAGGATTTTCTTGTGTTTTCACCATGTTGTCATGTGTAGATAGCTATGTATTTTATAGGTTTAGGAATTTTAGAGGAAGGCAAGGTTGAACAAAATGCATAAGGAGGAGATGAGCCTTGTTTACCTTAGGATTTGGTTCAAAGACCTAACAACATCTACAATTTTTTCATCGAAGATGCAAAATGCATTAGGTGAGGTGGCATAAATGCTTTGTTTCAAATTTTATTAATTTTTTCTTCAATGGATCTTAGATTGTCATTGATCCGAGCTTGCAAGCAAGCCTCATCAGATCTTGGGTGTGGAGGTGGGGGGTTTTGAGGTGGAGGGGGTGGAGGTGGAGGGTCTTGAGGTGGAGGGGGTGGATGTGGGGGATTGATCAAATCCTTGACATCAAACTCATCCATGATATAAAGGTGAACCTACATATATATAAATATACAAACAAGTACAAAATTAACTTTCAAGAATCTATGTTTAAATTATAAATAAACATATTAAAAACTAGATATTATACATGTTGAGAAATTACAAGAAATATTTAAATTAAATGTATGATTATTTAAAATAAAAATTAGGATACATACACATGTACATCATTCAAATTGAGCATGTACAAATTTCAAAAATTAAAATCTAACTATGTAATTTTAATACATGTACATACTAAAAAATAAACTTAAAAGATACACAAAAAGGTAAATTTCTAGGTAAATTTAATCCCCTTAAACCATTCTCTTAAAAATCCCCTTAATCCATGATATAAATGACCTAATGACCTAACATGATATTCTATAATAATAACTTACCCTTTATATTCTCAAAGTAATAAATAACACCTCCACCTATATTGGATCCCTCAAAGAAAAATATTAAGGTAAAAATGTGAGGAAAGAAGATAGTTGGAACCTAATAGTATGGGTTAAAATATATAAAATAATCCTAATAATCCTTTATTAGGTTCCCAAATCATATATATACTATTCAAAACTAATTCCCTACAAGGCCTCAAATGGTAGTCACATTATTTTTGTAAGGTGTTCGAAAAGACTAAAAGTTTCCCTAGAAAGACCTAATTAAGGAATAAAAAAAATGGAAAGTGTCTACCTCATTGTATGTTGACCTTTCCCATATAAAAAGATCATTGAAATGCTAAATGAGTTGATATAAGAATTTTTAAGAATGAAGGCAGAAAATTCATAACACTAATCCTAAAAGCAACAAGAAAGGCAATGAATAAAATCTTCCTAGTTATTTTGAAAGAAACTTTAAAAGGTTCTAAATCCCCTTCACACCCCTTTCTAAATGAAGATAAAATAAATAAGTTACCAAATATTTCTTAGAGTTTAAGGTGGTTATTTTAATATGATTTGAGAATAAATAAGATAAATTAGATGAAATCAAGTTTTGTTGTAAAGGTGATGAATTTTGGGGGAATAAGATGAAAATAATTTTGAACCTAGTTGACTCATTAAATGGCAATAAGATAGATTTTAAAGGGGATTTATTTAAAATATGTAATAGTTAGATATGTACTAATACATTATATTCTCTATTAGATAGTTATTTCTTCCATAAACATTTCTTACAATCTTATAATTTATTAATAATAGTGATGTGTGCATCCCTAGACACTCTTTGATAACCACACTATTAATGTTTCTATTTTTACTAGAGGATACTCTAATTGAAAAGCATGTAAAGAGGAAGAGTTAGTTAACCTTGATATTAATGCAATGAAAGGTGGGATGATCTTTATGGTATCAAATTTATCTTCAAGATATATTGAAGGTTTTTCTTCTATGTCTGAACACATTTAGTGAAATATAATGAATATGTGTTATCCTAGAAAAATATGTATAGCATTAATGATAAAATTTAGACTTTAAGTTGAAAGAAAATGTCAAATATTTAGAATAAAAATGGTGGGGATGGAATACAAGCTTCAAGAATCTCCTAGCACAATAATTAATTGCAATAATAAATGATTAAAACTAAACACGAAAGGATATGTCACCAATAAGTTATAGATAAAAGGACTAAAATTAGAGCCAAGATATCTTAGTTCAAGTATCAGGATAAAGGTATCAAATTCTTATTCAATGTAAACATAGCTGAGTTTGATAGATAAAAATTTGGCCCCATTAATACTATGGGAGCATTGTCTAATGAGATTAAGTTGACACTATTCAATTTTTAGAAGTTAGAACCCTAACATTTATACGAGGCTTGTAAAATATAACCTTATTAGGAAGAGCGGGAGAGGAGAAATGAACCCATAATAATTATACTTATACAAATAATAATAATAATAATGTTTAACCATTTCAAAATGTTAAATTTGTTTCACTATGGAGATCAATAGCTAATTTGTACAAGGAGGCCACAATTTATAGCGAAATGAAGACTACATAAGAGGAGAATTCATTAACATAGTAGCTTGGTTGTAGTTGTTTCTTTAGCATTAACTATTTTCTCTTTTTTCTTTTGTTGTTGAATATTTTATTTGATCTCTTAAAACTTATCAATGGTACTTGATCCTCGTAATGATTATTTTCTTCTTTTTCAATTATTATCATCTTCGAAGGAATACCATTTGAATTTAGAGCAGGGATAAATGTATTTTTCTTTTAAAGTATTTAAAATATTATATTTATTTGATGGTTCCTTCTTAACCTCTTCCATTCCTTGGAAAAAATTATCTAACCACTTGAGTCTCCTTATATTAATCAATTTACTTCTATGATTTATATATGTGTTTTTAGTGATTTACTCTTTATCCTTTCAATTTATTCATGATATACTTTAATATAGTTATAATAAGTATATAATAGTTTTTCATAATTGGATATGCCTTAAGAAACTCTTTAAACATGAAATTATTTGATGAGGGAAGATATAAATTAAGGTTATTCTTTCTTACTTACCTCATGCTCATCCATATTTTTTGTCCATAAATATTTCAAATCAAATTGGATTTTGCAAAGAGGATAGCTATATTTTAAATATTCGCTCTTAGTCAAAGTCATTTATTTTTTGATACAAATTTAAAATTGATTTATGTAATTTAATTTTTAATAGTTTTAACATGGATATATGAAGAATAGTTTTAAATAAATATATATATATATATATATAGTAAAGTGGACGTATTTTTTATATTTTCCTAATACTAGAAAAATTAATAACACCTTCATTCCTTCTAATCCTAATAGAACTATTTTATTATACATTTCATTCAAACAATCTAATTTCTTTCCTCTAAATTTATTCTTCGATTCATACATTTAGTTCACCAACCATTTTTGGAGTAATGTCATAAGACTCAAAGGAAAACTATGAAGAATTTTATCCAAGTTTCCATTGTATGCACCCTAAACTTTATATCATGAACTGTTTGATATAATTTCTCAAATAAATTTATTAATGAACTGTTTGATATAATGCCTCAAATAAATTTGTTAATGAACTGTTTGATATAGGGTTCATACAATGAAAACACTATTTATATCATAATCCATCAAAAATTACCATGAACTATTTGATATAATGGCTCAAATAAATTTGTTAATGAATTGTTTGATATAGGGTGCATACAATGGAAACACTATTTCTATCATACTCTGTACCATGAACTGTTTGATATAATGCCTCAAATAAATTTGAGGTGCCCTAGTAGAAATGTATGCAAAATGTGGAAACATAGATAGGGCATGTTAATTTTTTGACAAAGTAGAAATGTATCATAGAAATAGTGTATGTTGAAAAGGCTTTAGAAAATTTCAAACAAATGCAGTTTCAATTCAACAAATTTAAAAAAATTCGCATTTAGGGTTTAGAAATTTAACAAACAAACACATTTTGAAGTCTGAAATTCGAATTTGACAAACTTGGTGTTCGATATGCAAGTTGGGTTGATGAGAGATGAAGTTGAGTTTGTCGTTCGCCGAAGAGATGAAGTCAAGTTTGTTCGTCGTTTGTTGTTCACATTCACCATTTTCCACATGCACAAAGCATAGTGAAAAGCAGAAAAAGGAAAAAAATGACAGTGACAAGTTCACTTTTTTTTAATGTCTCATTTGAGGGGGTTCGGTCGAACCCATGTTCGACCAAACCCCTTAAAATATTAATTTTTTTGTTTATGTTTTGGGGGTTCGATCAAACATAAAATTTGGTTAAGTCGAACCATTGAGTTCGACTAAACTAGTTTAGTTTGGGGAAAGGAAGAAAAATGAAATTTCCTTCCTCACAAAATTTGTAAACCACTATTGTGGTTTGACCCTGAAAAGAATAAATTTAAGCAAGAAGAGGATAGTAGAAAGGAATTTCCAAAGAAGAAGAAGAGACTGAACACTCAATAATATAGTTATTTATCTAATGCCAGTGATAGCTCATATGATGGACATGACTGTGCCTTGATGGTCAAAGAAGATGAGTTCCTATTTATGGAAAAGACTTTGTAGATCTATAATGGTGGAAAAAGGTATCCCTTTTCCTCACTTGGTTTGAGAATAATTAATAAAATAAGCTAAGTGATGCCTTAATTTAGTGTTGTAATGTGTTTTATACATTCACATTAAGTTTTGGGCCCTTTCAACTAAAATGGACTCAATAGTGCCTTAATTGCCCCCATAATTTCAAATCCAAGCCTAATTAAATACAAATTTTGAGGGATAAAACCTAACATTCATAAATTCCATTACATAACACTCAATTTTCAAGGATGAGTGTTCTAGGTAAGTGACATGGGACACATTTTCCATAGGGTGAATGGGTCCTCACATAGGCCTGAGACCTTGTTTTTGGAAAAAGATCAATGTTAGGTGAAATGTGTCCTAGGAAAGTGGCTTAGGACCCATTCATCCTATGGCGAATGGGTCCTCACTTGGATGTAGGACCCCCCTTTTTAAGATGTTATTGGTGATGGGTCTAGATATTAGCTCATTTTTTGTTGCTTTCATACATACTTTTAGATACTTTTACATACACCTTCCAAAAAATAATCCTATATTATATTATCTTTTCATATTTATTAAGCAAACTTGGACCTAAAATATAATGATGGAAATATGGTTATGACATAATAGTATTGCATGGTTTATATGTAGATATGTATGAAATGTGGATAAACTTATATGTTTTAATTATGATAGTTAGCTTTGTGCACATGCTTTGTGAACTAACCTTTTCTTAGCCAAGGAGTAACTGTAGAACGTAGCAATTGAATGTTGTAACCTGCAGTGAAAGGAAGACTGGGACTAAAAAATAGAGGAGTTCTAAATTAAGCTGAATGTGATGATTATTGATTAAAGACACCCGATGGATGTTGAATGTGCATCATTATAATAAGTTAATAAAAACTGAAGAAGAAGTACTCCTTTACCGATAGGATTTTGATAAATGTTTGTGTGTTTACATGTAATTCTAGTTTATAGAGTTTTAGTCCTATTAGGATTCTTCTTTATTTTTAGTTATGGTTTGAACAATTTATTCTTAACTATATGATCTAATATTTAGGAGTGGAAGTTAATGATTGCAATTATTTTTTTCTTTGAATAAGATTCCCTCATGCTTGTATATAGTTGTGGGTTGAATCCTTAGACCAATTAGTTAGAATTATAGTTTTTCATTATCAGTTATTTTCAGTTTCAAGACATGATGGATATTTAGAATAATTGAATACAATCTATGAGAAGAACTTATGTAATCTTTCATGTTAGGCAATGAATGAAGTCAATTTCACTAGATGTGTAGAATATGTTTGTTAGATTTGGTTTCAGTTAAGTGAGACAACCACTTGAGCAAGCCACTCAAGGTAGTTCTTCAACCCATTTTCTAGTTGTTTATTTATGTTTAATAGTTGTTTTTAGTTTATTATTACTTCATGAACTATATGCAAGTTAAACTAGAATCTTATGCTTTACTTGTTGGTAATGAATGTTCGTGGAGCATGCATGTAATGGTTAACCAGTAGCACTCCCAAGGTTAATTTAGTTGAGTCATTAGTTTTTATCAGTTTTGAGTTGACATAGTAATATTTTATTAGTAACAGTTCAGTTATAGTCTAAGTTGTAGGTACCCATAGCCATTAGTTTTGATTTATGTATTTTAATATTTTGCAATTTTGTGAGTTTCCAACAATTAGAATACCCTAAATAGGATAATTTAGGTATTTTTGAGTCTTTGAAGACATATACAATGTTGCACCATTAGAAGTTTACAAACCTTGGGTTGACATTTTAATGTGGTCTTTGCAATGTTGAGTGGATTATTCAGTTGGATAAACCTCTGAATTGTGTAGATTCTACCAAGTTTACAATACATTAGTTTAGACTCTACATTTTTAGTGCCATTGCCAAGGATGGTGCTATCTTCATAGACTTATTTTTATAGCTTTCATAACTTTTGCATTTTGTTTTTAGCAATAGGATTTTTAGACTTAATAATTTTCAACACCAAAAGATACACTAACATTGTCTAGGACCATTGCTATATAAATCCATATTTCATGTATGTGGAGGCATAAAGACTCTTTGGGTAGGTTCCTTCCTTCTAAATGCCAAGAAGCCATTGCATAAATTGGTGTGCCCAATACTAAGAACAAGGGTAATACTGAAGAAGAAATTTCCCTATCACCAACATTTAGCACATAGACAGAGGGGGCATACCAAACCATGGATGATGTAGTTGATGATGTTGAATGAGCAACTTTTGAGTTTCCCATCACTGAACAAGCAAGTTCTACTATGCTAAATGATATCCCTCCTTCAAAATTGTTAGTATTTTATGGGTTGGTGACTAAGGACCCATATACATTTATGTTTGAATTTGATGTCCTATGCAAAAGTTATGATTATACTTTTGATGCTCATAGGCTCAAACTCTTCCCTTCCACTATGAAAGATGCAACCCTAAGATGGTTTATGGGGTTAGGCAAGGATGTTGTTCTTGATTGGGATACTACGAAAATAGTATTCTTGGAAAAGTACCAAGATTATTATAGACGACTTGATAGGAGGAAATAAGAGATTTTTAAAATTTCACAAAAGGATGATGAGCCATTAGAAGATTATGTGGAGAGATTTCAATTTTCTTTGAAGAAAAACCTATAGAATAAGTTATCTGAAGAATCCCTCAAGTTGGTATACTTGAAGGGAGTCAATGAGGACTGTATGAATGCCTTTAACCTCATTGGACAAGGAGATATATCTCAAATACCATTTGAAGACATCTGTAAGGTTTGCAGGAATTATTTCAGGACCTTCACTAGAAGACCAAGAGGGGATAGGACATCTACTATTGGGAAATTCTCAATAAGAGTTTCAAAGATAAAGTTAAGCAACCCATAGTCCAATATGAAGGAGGACATTATCAACCACTCAGCAACTTAGTTGGGTACTCTCCACATCAAGAATAAGTGGGAGAAAGCTAAGGCCATTCTCATTGAATACTACCCAAGTTGTAGGAAAAGAAAAGCAAACTATAAATGCAAGAGAGTGGCTAGTATCCAACAAGATAAAGTTGAGAAATTTGATTTTCAACCAATTGAAGGAGATGATTGATAACTCTTTTATATAGCACAAAGGAGGCCATGAAAACAAACAAAAGGTATGCCAAAATACCCCCTTATCTTTAATTCATCATTTCCTATTGGGAATTAGAACTTTTCTGCTTGGAACTCTAAGCCCTAGCTAGCGAACCATAATTAGTAGAAAAGCCTTCGACAATGGCCACAACCACAACAAAATTGGAACCAGAAGCAACCAAATCATTGGCCACAACAAAATTTCTAGGGTTCCAATTATAACTCCCAATGGCCAACACAATAAAATCAGTGGTAGCCTCAATGGAAAAAAAGCCAATAGCAGTAGCAATAAAACATGAAGTGTCAATAGCCCATGCTTCCTCCTCTACCACAAAAACAAGCTATCATGTCTCCATAAAATCCTACATCCGAGCCACCCAAGCAACCACAAATAATTGTCTAACCTACACCTAACCCTAACAACAAGCCTATTTGGTAGGCCTATACTAGTGAAGCTATGCAATACCCCACTTGTGGGTTAGAGGTGAGTGATGTCCACCTTAGATCAGGAAAACAAATTGTTGGGACTTCATCCCCTCAAATTATAGAGACGGAGGATGAGGAAACTATAGTTGAAGCTTCAAACAAAATAACTTTGAAACCTAAGTCAAATAAGATACACTAAACTACTTGTTAGTGGCCCAAATTTGCACCCCTTTTCCAAGTTGTGAAAGAGCTCAACAAATTTGGACTAACATGGGACTACTTTTAGGCTATGTGTATCCTCTTGTGAAAGTAGACCTCTAGATTATGGGCCGGCTCCCCTTTTGATGTCACCTAAACTAATGATTTCTGAGGAAAGAGTAGAAATATAATTGAAAATGAAGATTAACTAAAAATACTAAGGATGATACACCAAAACTAACTAAGACCTACAAACAACTTACACACATTCAAAATAGTGACAAATCCTAGTTCACACAACTTATTTTCACATAAGTAATTTATAAGGAGGTTTTTAGCCAAACTCTTAGAAGGAAAAATTTCACAACTAACAACACTTGCATTCACTAACACAACTTATAACTGACAACAATGCATTTTTTTTCTAAACATGTGCTTAACAATGAGACAAAACTAAAAGGAAAGATAGATTTCACAAGTAACTTGACCAACCATTAATTGCACATAGTAAAACATGAAATGAGAAGGAAACTATTTAATGTCATTGATTCAAGGTACTCAACTGGTATACAAGTCCATCTCTGAGTTACAATACTGCTCCTATTGAAAAGATAACTCCCAAAATCAAGTTATCACTGTACTAGAAAGAAAGAACCCCCTCTAATCACCAAGATTGAAGTTAAGAAAAACTCAAACAAATCCCACACACAAGTCCATCTAGAAGGTTATGGTCGAATGCAGCAAAAAAGGCCAAAAAGAACCTTCTAAAACCACTCCAAACTATTCTTCACATCAAGGAAGGTCAAGTCAAGACCATAGTCACACTAAAAATGTGACAAAAATACCTCCAAATGGTCACTTTCCTCCAAAAATAGTCAAATACAACCCTCCACACATTTCTCATGTCTACCAGTCATCATGTTTTCCCACACATGCATTCAACCCATTTAACCCACACCTTTAGTTCTTTTGCAAAAGCACAAGACTCCATTTTGCATTAAAATTAATAATTTGATTAAGTGATTCATAATAACATCACTTAATCAAACCATTTTACATTTCAAAACAATGCAAGATATGAGGCCCCACCACCTCCTTGGATTACATCAATATCTACATTATAAATAACATTGAATAAAGTGATTTGCAAATCACCTCAATAATGTTTTCCAATTGAATAAATGCAAAAAATGATAATAAATCACTAAATGCTTGTAAAAGCATTTAAGCTAACTCAAAACCCCAAGGCATTGATAAAATTTAATTCACCCCATTTTTGCATTTCAAAAACATATCACCTGGTCAACTTTTCATAATCTCAAATATATGCAAGATTGGTGAAGGTGAAAAAACTCTATGTGAGATTATAAGGCAACTCCAAAATCCTTGGAAGGTATTGCATTTTTCAAAAGATAATGAAAAAGCACCAAGGCATAGGGTTGGTCTTCAAAATGAAATTCAAGGCAAAATTTTCCTAAGTTTTTGTAAATGCATCATAGGGTAAACATACCTAAGGCATATGCCCCCTTTTGACCATGGCACATATTAAAGTGTGTTTGCATTTTTTAAAACACAAGGAAAAAATCCCTTGGTCAACCTCGATAGGGTTTCTAACCCTAAACAAAACTATGGAAAAAAGAAAAAAAACGTTCATTTCTCCATCAAACTTCTGGAGAGTTCATTTTGGCTACCATGGGGTTTCTGAGGGAATTTGTAGGTGGCTTTTATGGCATATTTCTGATTGGTTTCAAGTGATTTCCACTGGAAACAAAATGGTAAGTGCTTTTCTTAACAAAAACCTAGCCTTTTTTCTTCATTTTGAAAGCCATTCGAGCTTGAAGGTCGTGGCTGTGAACACTTTCTGATGCAATTTTTTGTGATTTCTTTTATCTCTATGAAAATTTCTTTCCTTTAGGCCACCATTCAAGTGGTTTTTTGAAGTTAAAATGGCGAAAAAAACCTTACATTTTGATGAGAATGAGCAACTCTAGCTCAAGTAAGCTCCAATCAGCTTCATATCCTTCCATTTTTCTGCAAATAAAGCTCATTTCGAGCTTTAGCTGGTGACAACAAGTGAAATTTTAACATTTTCCTTCTATATTTTCAATTTATAATCAAACCCCAAATGTGTTTTTTGACTTTTGAAGAGGAACAATATTTTTAGGCCATTGCCATGAAAGAATGCATTGAGTTTTATGGCATTTTTTGTAGAATGATTTTAAGCTCCATTCATTTGGCAAACAAAATTTAGAAAATGTTTAAGGGCTTTGCAAACCCTTCACTCCAGGTCATGGGCTTGACATTCTACATTCATTTTGTCGGCATAAAATGAACTCTTTTCTCAAAACCTCCATGGCTCTTTTTCTCTATCATGCCCTCTTTGTTATTTAAAACCATGCAAACTTATAATATGAATGATATTTCATAGTAGATTGAATAGTTGAAACTAGGGCTATCTCAGTCAATTGTTCCACAAACAAATGTTACCTTGTGTGAAAAAAAATGGTCTGCTAAAAAATGATTCAATGCCATTGCATAGTATGTGTATAAATCAAAGACTTACATCTCTTTTCCATTCTGCAATTTTTGAGAATTATGATGGTTTCAGACATGACCTGACAACTCCTTCATTATTTAATGGATGCATAATTGAACTTGATGCATCTATAATTGAACTTGATGCATCACATAAATCATTTACTTCTTTAATAAAATGGATCTTGGATCCACTTAAGAAGATTGAAAGACATATCTAGAAAAATACACCTTCCTTTTGACATGATGGTAGCCTATTGATTGATTCATTGTGAAAAGATGAAGGGTAACTCTCTTGAAAATTCACATTACTTGTTGCATCTTTTGAATCTGATAATGAAAGTTGATCAACTGGTCTGATTCCATATTGATTTAATGCATCAATAATTGAACTTGATTATCAATTTGATCGAGTTGGTCAATTTCCTATTCCTCCTAAAATACAAGAGAGCAACATGCTGGGCTCAACCCTCATGGGAGCTAGATTTTACTCCACATGCTATAATTATTTGAATCAAAATAGT
>VDFB02390595.1:0-24418 GCA_007258455.2 Sequoia sempervirens | reverse complement strand
ATTCTTGATCTTCTTGTTATAGCTCTGTTTTAATCAGTTTTGATATAATTGCAAGGGATTAAGGGCATCAAGACGATGCTCATCCAAGAATTCTAGCTCATTTAATCAAGATATTGTGTACTCTTCATCAGTGATTAGGTTCTATAGTGACACTCCAAGTGATGGAAGCTCAACCTCAATAGGTAGGATGGATTATGATCCATAGATGCACCTGTAGGCATGCGAATACTGGTTCGATAAGCCCAAAGAGTGGGATTCAACTGCAAATTCCAATCACGACCAACTTCATTGACCATTTTCTTTAGGATCTTTAGAATGGTCTTATTTGTAGCCTCAGCTTGACCATTACCCTAGGGGTAATACGGGGTAGAGAATCGGTGTTGGATGTTAAATATTTGACATAGCTCTTTCACATCCTGATTCTTGAAGGGTGTTCCATTGTCTGATATAAGAGTTTGTGGAACACCATAATGATAGATGACATAATTCAGGATAAACTTAGCAATTTGCTTCCCCATTATGTAGGTCATAGGAATGGCTTCAACCCACTTGGTAAAGTACTCAGTGGTTGTTATGATAAACTTGTGGCCATTAGATGAGGTTCGGGTCTTTCCTATGAGGTCAAGCCCCCACTGTGAGAAAGGCCAAGTAATGATCATTGGTTGCAATTCTTGAGCTACAACATGAATCAGATCTCCATGTTGAAATTGGACACACTTTTACACATATTGATGAGCTTCTCTTTCCATGGTTGGCCAGTAGTACCCCGTCCTCAATAGTTTCTTAGCTAAAGTTATACTGCTAGAATAGGAACCACATATGCCATTGTGTACTTCTATTAAATCGGTCAAGGCTTCCTCTTGGTTAAGACATCATATTAATGTCCCCTCGATGCTTCAATGGTATAAGGTATCACCTAGAATCACAAATTGGGATGCCTCCTTAACAAAGGTCTTTTTAAGGTTGGAGGTGATATCGAATGGGAGGGTTCCTCTGCTTAGGTAGGTGAATATATCATGATACCATGGGGATCCAGAACAACAATGACACACAAATTCAGATTCTGGGATTTCAAAAGTTGGTACGAGAAGTTTTTCTACCAAGAATTCACATTGCAGGACGTTGTGCGACATGTTTAACAATGATCCAATTGTTGCCATAGCATCTATTGCTTGGTTGTTCATGCGAGGAATCTACTCAAAATTCTTTGAGATTTTCTACCATCTTCTTATAAGGAGTAAGCTTGTCATCTTTAGTTTGGTAGTCATCGTTGACTTGGTTGATAACCAATTGTGAGTCTTCATAGACCTTCATCTCATGTATCTGCCATTGAACCGCTATCCTTAGACTTGTGATTAGGGCTTCATACTTAGCAATATTGTTCATACATAGAAATGATAGCATGTATGACTTCAAGATGCAATCACCTAGAGGGTGATGAAAAGAATACCTGCCCCTAATCCATGTTGGGTGAATGATCCATCAAAGTACATCTTCCACTGATTTGTTGTATTGACAAGGAATACTAATTCATTTGAGAATTCATATATCAATGGATTCTCTGCGTAGATAGGCGCCTTTGCTAGTTGTTCTATGATCACTTTTCCTTTGATTGCCTTGTGGTCCACATACTCTATGTCAAATTCACTCAATATCATTACCCATTTGGCCATTCACCCAGTGAGAGTTGCTTTGGATAACAAGTATTTCAATGGGTTGATTTTTGCAATGAGTTTGATTTGATGTGACAACATGTAGTGTTTGAATTTTTGTGAAGCAAAAACCAATGCTAAGCATGATTTCTCAATGGATGAATAGTTCATTTCATAGCCCACCAAGATCTTGTTGATGTAATAAATGGATCTTTCCTTTTCGTTTTCATCATGTTGTGCTAAAAGAGCACCTAGTGCCGTTGATGTTGCTAAGATATATAGGATCAATGGTTTGTTCGATATCGGTGGAATGAGCACTGGAGGTGTCAATAGATAGTCCTTGATTTGTTGGAAAGCTTTGCCACACTTCTCATCCCACTTGTAATTTATTCCTTTATGGAGAAGATGTGAAAAAGGGTGGATTTTATCTAATAGATGTGCAATGAACCTCCTGATAGACTGCAATATTCCTTGTAACCCTCTCATTTGCTTTAATATTTATGGTGGTTCCATGTCTAGGATGGCTTTTACCTTTGTCGGATCAATTTCTATCCCTCTTTGTGAGATGATATAGCCAAGAAGTTTCCCTGATGTAACCTTGAAGACACACCATTTTGGATTCAACCATACCTTATACTCTTTGAGCCTGTCAAAGATGGGTCCCAAGACTTCTATGTGCTCACTCCTTTTCTTTGAATTTTCCAAAATATCATCCACAGTCTTCGACTGTTTTGTGGATCATGTCATGAAAGATGAGGGTCATTGCTCTCTGATAGGTTTCTCCTACATTCTTTAGCCCAAATGACATCATGTTCTAGCAATATGTCCCCCATGGAAAAGTGAATGCAATTTTGTGTTGATCCTCCTTGGCAATCATGATTTTATTGTAGCCTAAAAAACCATCCATGAGTTATAGAATTTCATGTCGAGCTGTTAAATCCACTATGATGTCAATGTTAGGAAGCGAGAAATCATCCTTCGGGCATGCCTTGTTCAAGTCTCTAAAATTAGCACAGATTTTGATGCCCCCGGTGGGCTTGGAGACTAGTACCAAGTTTGAAACCCACTCAGGATAATCTATGGTTTAGATGAGTCCAACATCAAGAAGCTTTTGTAACCCCAGTTTGACCAAAAGTGTTATTTGAGGGTGCATCTTTCTTAATTTTTTCTTCACTAGTTTAGCATTATGATAGACTGCTAGATGATGCAAAACTACTTATGGATCCAACCCTGGCATATCCATGTATGACCATGCAAATTTAGCTCTTCGCTCTTTCAAAACCACTGCTAGATTCTTTTTGTCTTCATCCAACAAGGATTCATCATAGAAAGTGATCTTGGGTGCTTCTTTTGTTCCCACATTGACTGGAGTGGCCTTTTCTACTAAAACTATTGACTTGTCTAGATGCATCACACTAATGGGGAGATTGAATCCCTCATCTTTGGGTGCCTCATAGAGGTTTTCACCCTTGAATACGTCCTTTCTTTTTACTATTTTATGATTAGAGAATGCCACCATGTGGTTTTCACTCAAATATTTGCAAGTTAGTTACATGTCATCAATTTTGTGACTAAAGGATTCAATCATTTCCCTATAGTATGCCCTTGTATCAATATCTATTTCAAAACCAACCTTGTGATCTACCTATGGTAAGTTGTCATGAAGTCCCATGAATTCAGAGATCGCTTCATTATTTTTGAATAATTATAGAATCGATGGTCCTTGTTGGTCCAAGTCAATGAGTTGTGAGTATACTAGGCATATTTCATTTGGTCGGCTGCTTGGGGTGAAGGATGATGTAGATATCATGAAGAGGGAGTTATTTTCAAATAGGTTAGCAACATCAAGGGGAAAATCATCTAGGGTAGTATCACGCAATGTAGGTAACCAAGAGAAAGCCACAACCCATTTAGCGGAAGTACCTTTCCTGATAAGGGTAACCTTGCTAGTAGTACAACCTAGGCCAAGATTCTTTAGGCATTTCTCGGGAACGATGGGTTCTAGAAAACCATTATCATTTTGTCCTAGTTTCTTGTTCTTGGTATAGCTCATTCCCTTCATTCGCTATAAGCCTTTGTTATCATCTTCCATGGGAAGAACAAGGACAGGTCTTTCATCTTGATATAGTAGTTTCGATACATCTTCCTCATTGAGATCTTCTTGGTTCAAATCCCCCCACTTGGTGAAGGTGGTATCTTCCATCTTGATTGTTTCGGGGATGTTGTTGCTAGGTGTAGGCTTCCCATGATATTTGGGAGAAAGAGGCAGCTCTCCCAATATAAAAGTATCCTTCGTTTGGTTATAGTTAACACAACCATCATCCTGGATCATTGCTTTAATGTTGAGTATGTTTTGCACAATAGGTGTTTTCATTTCTGAGGTAGATGCAAGGGATGATGGGTCAACAAATGAGGTAGAAGGTGTAGGCCCTTCGTCATTCTTGGGTATTTGGGGAATCTTATAAAACTTGACCTCAAGATTCTTACAGTAGTAAAAAGGCTTAGAATCTCCATGGATGGTAGCTTCTCTACCCTCGAAAGGAAACTTTACACACTAATGGTAGGTTGATGCTACAACTTTTAGGGCATGGATCCATGGTCAACCAAGCAGAATGTTGTAGGGAAGATCAAGGTCTAACACTTGTTATGTAGTTTTTTCAATAATGGGGCCCACTTGGATGGGTAGCACGATGATGCCTTGTGATACTCATTAGTGGTTGGCATATGCCCCGATGGTGGTGCTCTTTGTCTTCTCAATAGTAACCTCTAAATAGCCCAAATTTTTGATCAACTAAAGGGTGCAAATATTCAGACCAACACCTCCATCTACTAAGACTCTTTTAACCTTGTTTTTATGAATGATGACCTAAGGGTGTAAAGCACGATTATGAGATGGTTGTGATGGTAGGTCTTGTTCTAAGAAGGTGAGAAGATGATTAGTGATATTCCCTACCATAGCTTGAAACTGTTCAGTATCTATATCCTTGGGGATGGACGATGTAGATAGAGCTTTCTCTAAGATTTCCCTATGCATGGGGGACAATCTCAGTAGTTCTAAGATAGAAATCTATGTGGGGGTCTTCTTAAGTTGATCTAAGAGATTGTACTTGCTAGTGCTTGTTGTTGGCTAAGTAGGGTGTGCCCTAGATTGAGATGGGACTCCTTGGATGGTGACCTTACCACGTCATGTGGTGAGTCTACATTCCACACTAGGTCCTTTGATGGTGACGATGGTAATGACATTATTACAGGAAGTGACTACATTGGAATAGGTATGCTGCACATCTGTATAATATTTTTCTTTCCCAGTGTTGTTTCCTTTGTGATGATCCAACATGGGGGTCTTGTATATCTTAAGATCCTGATTACCGACTGGTACCTCAACAAATATGGTGTCGCTCTTTATAAGATCCTAGATAATATTTTTGAGTCACATGCAATTCGTCGTCTTATGTCCTTTGATTTTGTGAAAGTCACAAAGATCATTTTCATTGTACTAGGGCAATTTATCCTATGGTTCTTGGTAGTTTTTGAAGTTTGGAAGTGTTAATAGGTTGGACTCTACCAATTTCTTCATGATAGTCTCGATGGGTTTCGACAATTGTGTATGCTTGCATTTTGGATAGTTGTTCTTGTTAGGTGTTCGTCTTTGTTGCATTTCAGTGTTGTTAACCTTATTATTTTTTGTTGGTGTTGTTTGTTACACAGTTGGTTGAACGTTAGCTATTTGATTGTTGTTTGGCCTAGGAGCACTTAGGACCACCTTAGCATCTACCACTCCATCATTTGTTACACTCTTGTTCTTAGCCCAAACATGAGGCTTGCCATTTGAACTGGTTGATGAATGGTTGTCTTTATAGGCTTGAGTGTTTCCCTATTGTTATGCCTTGCATAACCATCCCATTTTATTCTGGAACAAAATGGGTCCCCCTTTTTCTTTCATTTTCTTTGCCTTTGGTTATCTGGTTTGGTCTTAGGAGTTCTTTTGTTTTCCTCCTGAGTTTCTCTTTTGTTCTATCAGATTTTGGTTTTGCTTCAACTAGAGTTGGGATTCTTTTTGTTAAAATTGAAGGCATGATGAACAATAGTGTATTTTATATACTTTGAGGACTAATGGAGGTATTTGTGTTGCAGGATTAAATCATAAACCTGATGATATTTCTCAGGAAGTCAGTTGGAAAGCCTGCCTCAGTCAGATTTGGCATAAAACTCCTGAAGAAGAAAGTCGTTGAGACCCTCTTGTAGTCTTGCCGACTAGAAGTTTGGTTCTATTCATTTGAAATCCAAAGGTCGCCGAGACATTTTAATTGCCATGAGTTTGTATATATCTCTCTGCTTGGGAAGTCTCATTGACTATTGTTCACAAGCCCGGTGTCGGGGAGAGTGGTTTTCCTTCGGTGTGATCTCTCGCCGACCGGCAATGTCTCGGCTAAAGAATTTGCGCTCAGAGAGAGGTCCTACCGACACGGGGGAGTCTCGCCGAAAGGTTTGAGTTTAGGGAGAAGTCTCGCCAAAGTGGGATGGTTTCGGGTAGATTTCCTACCAACATAGGGGAGTCTCGCCGAAAGGTTTGAGTTCGGCATAATGTCTGGCGGAATGGAGGAAGTCCCACCAAAGAATGATGCCTTTGGTATAATGTTTTGAGTTCGGGGAGAGGTCCCGCCGACTACTGGAGGTCTTGGTGAAAGAAGGGTTGCTCAAGGAGAAGTCTTCCCGACTCGCCGGAGTCTCGCCAAAAGGTGGGGGCTTTGTTGTAACGTCTTGTCGACTGTTGGGAGTCTCGCTGAAAGAGGTTGCATTCGAGAAAAGGGGAGTCTCATCGGTATAACCTCTGGCTGACAGGATGGGGTCTCCTCAAAATGAAATCAACTCACTGAAAGGAGGCATCATCGCTATGAAGTTTGGTCGAATTATCATGGTCTCTCCGACAAAGGAAGGGGTCGGTGTAATGTCTTACCGACAAACGGTGGTCTCACCGAAGGAAGTTGAGCTCGGCATGATATCTTGCTGATGATGGTATGTCTCGCCGAAGGTCTTGTGGCTTCGCTATGATATCTTGCCGAATGAGAGAGTCTTGCCGATAGAGATGGACTTTCCAATGGAAAGGGATATCGATATAACTCCTGCCGCCCACCATGATGTCCTGCCGACAGATGAAAGTCTCCCCAATAGTTGTTCACAAGTTCGTCATCGAGGAGAAAGATGGACTCGCTATGATGTCTAGCCGATAGCGGTAGTCTGGGCAACAACTTTATGTTGCGGTATAACTCTTGCACACTCGCTATGACCTCTGGCTGATAATGATTGTCTTGCTGATGGTTTTTTGTGATATCGATATAAATTTTGCATTTGATATGAGGTCTCACCAACAGTTGTATGCTATGTCGATGCTGTTGTAGAGTATAATTGCATCAGGGAGACATGACAAGTGTCTCACCGACATGCGATTCCATTTGAGTAGCCTTTGACTACCTGGAAAGCCTAAGGGGAACGCATTCAACCAATCAGAGGGAACTAAAGGCAGACCATTGGTAGTTTGAGTGATTGACTACCCCTGTGAAGAAGATCAACAGAATGTGGGCGACATGGGTCGGCTCAGTGAAGCAATGGTGTTTGGATCTAACAGGGGAGGTTGGATGTTGCTTCCAGAAGACGGTCAACTTGTAGAAAGATCTTGAGTAGGAAGAAGGTCAAAAGGACGAAGAGGTTGTCAGTCTCAGGGACAACAGGGATCTCTATTGGCAGAAGGTAGATCGATATTAATGGCTATACTCCAGGGCATTCAAAGCAGCTCTGATGGAAGTTCAAAGGTGGACACGGAGGCCAGAAGTTAATGTTGTGGTTGTAAAAGATCTGAAGGCTTCTCCTGAGGGTGATCCTTCACCGACATGGACAGCGGGGATACACATTTAATGCAGAAGTAACTTGATTAAAAAGATCTAAGGACGTATCTTTCTGGAGGCTGATATTTTGTAAACCCTAAAAGAGGGGCCGACTTTCCTTTTGGAACATTTTGTATATATGGCACTTTTTCCTCTTTTTAGAAGGAGTTTTTAGGATAGAGAAGGATTTTTCAAAAACCAGTAGTAGTAGAGAAAACTTAAGAGTAGAATAGAATAAGAGTTAGATTCGACAAAAGGTAGTAATGTATCCTTTTGGTTCTCTTAGTATAGATGGAAACAATCTGAAGACATAGGTTTTCTGTACACTGGTGATTGTGCCAAATTTGCAAATGTTGCTTATCTATTTCACTAATAGTAGAAGCAACCAGATTTAAATCTACTTCATATTGTGTTCCTGAATGGTGTTTATCTTGGGTTAATTATTTGATTTGAAAAGCTTTCAAGGAATGAAGTTTTATTTTATGTTTTGTTTAAATGGTGATTTAAAATTTGTTGTTGAAGTTAGCGCTGTGAATGAATGAAACTGTGTGTTAATCACAAGTTAATTTTGTTCTCTAGTTTTAGTTAGCAATTCCTTGAAAGGTAACAAGTCTGGTTAAGTTGGATGAATTATTATTCTCTTCAGTTCCAAAGCTTTGATCTATCTTTTTATGTTTCTTTAAAAACCCCAGTTAAAGTAGGTTTGAATTTATGTTTGATCTTAGAACAATCCAGAAGCTCAACACCAGCAGGCCCCTTGAACATTATAGTTCACATCAACCACTGAGTGAAATCAGCACAATCGAGAACCGATTACCAAGACCTTGGGAGTTAGATATCCATGCGTTATTCTTTCTCTTTCAGGAGAGCAAAATAGTAATATTTTGCTTAACTGTTGTTGTGCTCGTCTGAACCATCAACACTTACGAGATTAGAGCTTTCTCGATGTTAAGGGCTCTAGGGACAAGCTCGTCATAAGATGTGATGCATTGTATTTTTAAGTGGAAGGATAGATTTAGATCTAGATTTGCTATGATGATGCCCACTTGTTGTTCATCGGGAATTGGTCACTTGCTTTTACTCAGTCTTTGTCTCCATATTTGCAAGAAATTAGTGAAAGATTCTCTTTTGTTTTTTTGAGAGTGTATAACTCTCCTAAGCTTATGTCCATGTCAAGATTGAAGAAGTGATCTATGAATTTTTCAATGATTTCCTGGAATGTTTTGATACCTGGAGATAATTGAGAAAATCAATCCATGGCAGGGCCTGTTAAACTTCATGGGAAGAGGCGCATCAAATAGGACTCATTATAGGCGACCTCCATGCACATGACGTTAAATTCTTTGATATGGTCCACAAGACTTCCTCTCCCTTCTTATTTTTTGAATTTTGGATTTCAAAACTGGGAGGGAACGGTACCATAGCGATGTTTCAATCAAAGGGATATGGGCATAAGTTCTGTGTATGGGGTTTCTTCATTTTTCCCATCTGGATATCCTACATTTCTTGTGTCAATGCCTTGAGTTGTGATGCCATATCATCTAGTGGACTAGGTGGAGGAACATATGTAGCATATTGTGGGATGGTGGATGAAGTGTATGTGGGATTCTGAGATGATGATGTGTTATATGGTGTGTATGGTGGTGTAGGAAAAGGTGATGATGGTGTAGGAATATATGTTCCTAACATGTTCGGGTGAACAATGTTTTGTTGAGGGTTATAGTATAAACACTATTGTTGTTGGGAATATTGTTGAGCTTCTTGTTGTTTTTGTTGTTGTTGAGCTACTAGGGCCACTTGTTGTGCTGCTAAGGCTACTTGATGTTGTTGCTATTGTTGTTGTGTTGATAGGGATGCTTGTTGTGCTTGTTGTTGTTGTTGTTGTGTTGCTAAGGCTGCTTGCTACTATTGTGTTGCTAAGGTTGCTTCTTGTTGTTGTTGTTTGACTGCTTGCTGATAAGCTTGTTGTGCTTGATGTAATGCTAAGGCATGCACTTGTAATGTAGGATCAGGTGGTTGTTGAGACATATGTGATGGATTTTGGGTGGTAATGTTTTGATCGGGTTGTGGGTTGTTGATGAGAGGTTGTGGATTCCCTTGGTTTATCATTCCTTGTAAGATAGTGGATTGTGGTGGAGGAATGTAAGGTTGAGGCTCCATTTCATTTTGCATGAATTGGGGGACAAACTGTAAAGATGAGGCTGGTATTGCTAGACATTATGATGTTAAGGGAATATTAGAACCTTAGGTCCACTGATTGAAAGGATTCCCTTGACCAATGTTTTGGAGATTCCCTTGTGTTTGAGATGTGGTCAAGGTATTACCTCGGTTGATGGGGTTTGTGATCAATGGAATGTTTTGATGTGGGTTGATGATGGATGGAATACATGTGATTGCACAACTGTTGGGTTTGATGTATCAATATGAGGATTGGATGAAGAGGTCCCATGTGGTGTTAAAGGATGATTTTGCATGAGACTACTTCCTTTCCCTTTTGGGTTCAATTGGTCCACATTATCTTGTGTGATGTTGGGCATACATGTGGTACTCATGGGTATGGATAAAGATGGATGTCCTTGATATGTTGAGTTTTTCATGGAGTAATGGAGTGTAAGTGGTTTATGTTGATGTAGAGGATTCTCAAGAATGGGTGGAATGCCAAATGTTGGTGTCCAAGTGGTTGTTTGGGATGGAGGATCGGTATCGAGGGTACCCACAAGTGTGCTTTCAAATGGAAGAGTGTGACCAAAGTCCTTAGCAAGACTAGCTGCAATACTAGGGGTAGATGTTTGGTTGAGCTCTTGGGATGGAGTTGTTGGAATAGTGGATGAAGTTAAGCCTTGTGTTAATGATTGTGCAACAAAAGATGGGGAATTAGGAACTATGTTCTCCAAGGATTTATGTTCCAATATTTCCTCCCTGGTAAGTCCAAATGGATTGTTCATGATGTCCTTTATCTCATATGGCCTTGATGGTGACGAAGGTTGTTGTGATGGGGTAACATGAATTCTCAGATCAAATTCTAAAGGATTAAGATCACTTGAGGTAAATGTGACTTTGGTTTTCTCCATGATTCTCTTGTGTTGTGATCTTGTTTTTACCATAAATTTTGGGTCACCTTTGTTTTGAGATTTGTAATGTTTAAACTCTTTAGTTGACTCAAATCTAGATAAAAGGGATGCTCTAAGTCTTTTTGGAGCAATGATGGTAATGGGAGATGAAAAGGCGAATGATATGGGGGAAGTGATCTTTGTAAATGTTTGGGGACAAGACTTTTGACTTAAGTTTGATGTGTTGATGTTTGGATAAAGGATGTTGATGAACTTGGAAATCTTTAGGGTAGACTTATGACCTTCAAGATAGACTAGTTCAAAGTTGATAACTAACTTAGCCAAATGCATGGAAAAGGATTCATTTCACATACAAAGTAGCTAAGTTAGGGGTTGGTTTGATAGATATTGAAGTAAAAAAGTGTTGGTCTATTCAAATTTTTTGCAAAGTTTGATGAAGTGAAAGATGAATTTTGATGAAGGGGTGAATGAAACGTTTGACCCAATGTTGACCTAGAGTGAACCGTTGTTTGATAAGACCATGGTAGTGAGAAACATGTTAGACATCTAAAGTTTTCAAATCCTAAAGACCCAATAATTTAGATAGGTTCAAGATCGTGAAAAAGACCAGGGTTTTGACTGTAAAAGAATTCATACAAGTTTGGGTTGTTCCTTGAAGCACGTTTGTAGAAGTTGTATACCAACCTAGTTCTATTTTGTTGAACTACTAAAAGGTGTCTTTTGATGGATTTTGGACTAAGATTCCTAAGTTTAAAGTGACAGACTGTAGATCTTCTCTTGGGGATTCTGATTTTTCGTGAGATCATTTAGAAAAGTTCAAGTTTATGAAAGAAAAGAGGATATTTATTGCCACGCAGGTGGTGATAATATGGGCCTTCCAACCATAATATTAGCTAATTCCTCTTCTTCATCTATGAAATATGTTGTGTTTCTCCACTGGGTTGGTGTTTCTTTTGATTTAAAAGTGAAGCTTCTCAAACTACTAATTATATTGGTTTGTTCTCCTTCAATGAGTTCAAAGTTTGGTTGAATGATAGCAAGTGTAAGGTTGGGTTGTTCAACCAGAGTAATTGGTCTCCAAATGGTCATGTGGCGTTCAATTTTTCAATTTATTTTTCTTAAGTGAGTTTCTTTTACCACAAACACTTGTCTTGATTAAGTTCAAACTAAATGTCTATGTCAAAAATATCATAAATTTCACAAGGTCCATTTTGTGAAAATCATGAGGTCAAAGCCATAGTTGCTTATGTTGACTTTGGGAAGTATGGATTGAGATATAAGTCAAGATATTTAGAAATCTCTAAGGATATAAATCCTTAGGACAAGCATTAATATCAAGGCTATTTCAAATGGTATACATACTTAGACCAAAGGGTTTGAAATTTTAAGGAAGATCGTGAATGTTTGTTTGCAATGTTTTGAAACCAAGCAAAGTATTGAACTGAATCACAAGCATTTACAACCAAGTAGGTTTAGAAGATACTACTTGTTGAATCCCCATTTGGATTTCTCCAAACACTAAGATAATGTGAACAGCTAGAGATTTGGTGACACTGGCTCCCCTCCATGACACACACTTCTCAGGACTACCAAATCTCAAATCCTAAAGATCCAAAGATCCTAAGTATTTTTTTGTTTCAACAATGAATAGTAAAATGTGGGGCAGCTTTAGAATGACCGTTTCTACACCAGCAAGTATAAAGGTTTTTGGCTTCTAAACAATTGGTTCGTAGTAAGGAATTTCGTACAAGGTGGCCATACACGGGACAAGATTAGCTCAAGATTATTTCAACCAAGAGGCCTCCCAATCTCTTCCTAAAAAGAGAATTTAACTTATCACACGGATACTAAGGGTGACACTTATCGATATGACACATCCACACCTGCTGCTTATGACTTTTTTCATAAGCACATTATTTATATAGCGGTTTGAAAGAGCTTGGCTTTAGCTTGTTTCTGCTTGGGTCGTTCCCTCCTTTCGAAGCAGGGAGGCAGGCCCTCTAAAGATAGACAAAAGCAAGGAAGTATGTTTGTTGTTCGATCTCCCAAGTCGGGTGACATAAGGAGAGAGCATTCACAATGCCTTTTCCTCATGCTAGCATGGGGTTCATTTTAATCCAAATTGAAATATGTGGGTGATTACACAAAATGCCAAGGAAATGCTTTTGATTCTCAAGATCACCAAGTGGCATGAGAGAAGTGCATACACATTCAATGATGAAAATGTAAATCACAAAACATAGCAAACACTTGTTAATTTTAATCCTCAAAGCAAAGTTAAGTTCATTTTAAGCACCAAACAAATTGTTAAGTTGTATTATTCAATTTTAAACCCAAAGTAAAACGATGTGAGGGTTCAATTTTAACTGATTTGAGTGTTCATTTTAAAATCCAATTGAAAGTTAGTGTGGTCCTAAAGCATGAAATGAAAAGCATGTTGAATGGGTTATAATTGCCCCAAAAGTGTTGAAACACTTGTTATAATTATAATATTTTAAAGATAAGAATGCTTCTTCACTTCAACTTTTATCGTCCAACCTGCAAAACCCAGTTAGCCTAAAAACCAAAACAAAGTTAGAGACATGTTAATGATTTGATGAAGTAAAAAAATTAAAGCACATGATAAAAAACACACTGTTCCTGCTTACCAGATAAAGAGCATCGCAATTTATGATAGCATCACTATAAATCAAATGAGTGTCGCTCTGGTGAAATTTAGTGTCACTCTACAGAAGCACAATGACGACTATAGCATCACCATTTTGGAGCATCGCCATTTGCAAATTCTTGATACCTATAAAAAGTATTAGCATCATTGTTTATTTTAATCAGTGCCTAGATATTAATTAGGCGTCACTGTATCAAATAACAATAGCGTCGCTATATGGCGATGCCTTACAAAAGCACCATTGAAATACTCTGGGGCGTCCCTGTATCTGCAAAAATTTTAAAAAATGGACTTCAAGAAAAAAAATTGTTAAATGTGATTGGTTATGCCTTCCTTCTAGGGCCAAAATGTGACTGACGGATTAGTATGGGCTGACTACACTTGATCCATGAAGAATCAAAGCATATTAACACCACTAAACGTCAATCCAATAAAGATCATTCAATTTAAACTAAACTAAGCATTTATCAAAACTAACATGCTAAACTATGAAAGTTTTTTAAAATGTCTACTCTAATCCATTGAAACTTATCCTATTAGGGGAGTGGTGTCACATTGATGTGGAACGATGACCCTTTCCCAATCCCAGGGATAATAAGCTTGTTTCAATTAATTTTATTGAAGAAAATTGATGAAACCATTGTGAGATGTGTTAAAACATGATTTAAAGTTGAATGATCCTAATGTAAGCCATTTTAACATGATTTTATGCTAAGATGATTAAGATGTGTGAATGCAAAGCTAATATAAATGGATTTAAGCTAAAAGATTCAAACCCTAATTAATAAACAAGCTACATGTATGCATCTATGCTACCATGAAAGCCATTAATGGAAGCTAAGATAATTAATGAAAGTATTTAAGCTAAAATGATATTAAACAAATGCTAAAAATGAGTGTGAGTGTGAGTGATTTCAACAACATGAGTTTGCTCTGAAAAATATGAATCCATTTGTCTCTAAATAGTTCCCCATTTATAGGAAAGCAAATGAAAAATGAAGGGTTAAGATCAAAAAGGTTGATCAATGGTCAAGGATGGAAGAAGTTGGAGGCATGGATCATGGATTCTTATCAACAGATGAGAATCAATGATGATATTTAATCAAGGGTTCTCCTTTGTCCAAACAAACACACTTTCAACTTGCACAAGAGGTCATAAGTTAACTTGCACAAAAGGTCACAAGTTAACTTGCTCAAGAAGTCAAGTAAGTTTGTTAGAAAAGGAATATGCCCCTTTTTCAAATGAGTGAGGAGAGAGAACATTCTTTGGAATATTCTCATGGGTGAGGGAAAATAGACAATTAGTAAATTAAAACAAAGTTTAATTGTGCAAAAAGGGAAGGAATATTCCATGGGAATATTTCTTTTGGAGGAATGTGCAAAGGAGGAATATTCCCTTGCAAGTGGGGGGAATTAGATTTATTAGTAATTGATAATTAAACCAAGGTTTAATTATACAATTAGGGGAATTTGATGATTTTCATTAAATAAAGTGATTTAATGAAAGGGGGAAAGTGAAATGACATTTAATTAAATAACTTAGGGTTATTTAATTAAATAAGAGGACTTAGGGATTAAATTAAATAACTTGATGTATTTAATTTAATAAGACAAAATGTTAGCATGGAAGGGGATAAATTAACTGGATTAAATTGATTAGGTTAATAGATGCAAATGATGCAATTAATTAAATAGGTAGGCTAATTTAAGCAATTAAGCGAAAAGATGATGGTTTTTAAGAGGAAATGATGTTAGTATACCTAATTCAAGTGCATGATATCATTCAGGATATTTTTAGTATCTACAATATGTATCTATCTATATATTGATCTATATATCTATATATCTATCCATCTATCTATATATCTAGTTCCATGTGTCTATCTATATATGTATTTATACATGTATCTATCTATATATATATATATGACTTTAAAATGAAACATACATACATATACCTAAACATACAAATGAATGAAATAAAATTAGTCTGAGTTAATTATATCTCTCATATTTAAAAAATGTTATTATGGACTAAGTAAACCAAATCTAATTATATATGTCATTATGGAGTTAATAAACTAAGTTAACTTTTGGTAAACAAGATTGAATTTAGCAAAGTGATATATCTATATATATCTAGTTCGGCCTTTCTATCTAAATATGTATATATTTTCCCATCTAATTATCTATCTATATGACTTACAAAATGAAACAAGACAAAAAATTTGTAACTATCTTGGACCGAATTTATATATACATATCTATATGACTGAAATGAAGACCAAATTACAACAAAGATATGACTACATATCTATATATCTATATATTTTTCTATATATCTATCTATCTATTTATCTATCAATCTATTTATCTTTCTATCTATCTACCTATATATTATGTATATGTATTAATCTATATATCTATCTATATGTCTATATATCTATATATCTATCTATATATGTATCTATCTTTATATCTAGTTTGGTATATCTATCTATATATATGAATTAAAGAATGAAACACACATACATATACCTAAACACGCATACATACATGTAAATATACCTAAACATACAAATGGATGAAAGGAAAATTAGTCTGAGTTAATTATATTTGTCATATTTAAAAATGTTATTATGGACTAAGTTAACCAAATCTAATTATATATGTCATTATGGAGTTAATAAACTAAGTTAAATTTTGGGAAACAATATTGAATTATATATATATTTATATATATATATATAGAGAGAGAGAGAGATCTACATATCTATATATCTATGTATCTATCTATATATATATCTATATATCTATCTACATATCTATCTATCTATCTATCTATCTATCTATCAATCTATCTATTTATCTATCTATCTATCTATCTATTGATCTATATATCTATGTATATGTTTATATATCAATCTATATATCTATATATCTATCCATATATCTATATCTATCTATCTATCTAGTTTGATCTATCTATCTATACATATCTATATATATATATATATATATATATATATATATATATATATATATACTATATATCTATATATATATCTATATACATATCTATATATATATCTATATATATATATATATATATTATGACTTAAAAATGAAACATACATACATATACCTAAACATACAAATGAATGAAATAAAATTAGTTTAAATTAACTATCTCATATTTAAAAATATTATTATGGACTAAGTAAACCAAATCTAATTATAATATATGTCATTATGGAGTTAATAAACCAAGTTAACTTTCAGGAAACAAGATTGAATTTAGAAAAGTGATATATCTATCTATATATCTAGTTGGGCCTATCTATCTAAAAATGTATGTATTTTACCATCTATATATCTATCTATCTATATGGATCTAGGAAAATTCACCACCAACAATTCACTATCAAAAAATTCATCGTCAACAATTCACCACGGGAAAATTCACAGCCATGACAAATTCACCTCAAGGAAAATTCACCAACAACAATTCACCACCATGAAAAAATTCATTGCATTAAAATTTTGTGATTAATTTTTTGTGGCGGTGAATTTGTCTTGAGGTGAATTTGTCATGGCGGTGAATTTTCCCGCAGTGAATTTTTTGATGATGAATTACTGGCAGTGAATTTTCATAATGCTCTATCTATATATCCATATATATGACTTACAAAATGAAATAAGATAGAACTTTTCTAACTATCAAATAATCAACCATCCAAATAGGCAATTAATGAACACGTTGGACCAATTGGAGCATAACACGTGGAAAATATAATCTAGCTAACTGAAAACAAAATTGGCATGTCAATGAAGGGTTGTCTAAAGTGGAAACCATTTTTATTTGTTTCTAGTCCACGTGGACCTTCAAAGGTAGGGTGCTCCACTATGGGCTTCTCTCCCTAATGGAGGCCTTTGACATCCTATTTTCAACAATAACTTGAGTATTGTTAACCTTGCACCTCCAATAGAGGTTATAATTTTCAAAATAACCCTCTTGTGGAGACTTGTATTTGCAATTGGTCCCAAAACAAAAAATGTATTACTACATCAATTTCCATGCCAAACAACAAAATTCATCACCAATTCCTTGCTGAGTATATCATAGTCCTTGATCTTGAAGGAGGCATTAGTAAATTTAGACCTTTGTTAGAAACAATGTGCTGGATATATCAATTAAGATAATAAACAAGATATAATTTGGAAAAGTGTTAGACTAAATATATATATATAATTAAAATGAAGAAAAAATTAAAACAAAGGTATGAGTACATATCTATCTATCTATATACCTATCTATCTATATACCTATCTATCTATATATCTATCTAAGTATCTATATTATGTGATTGAATTGTATAAAAAATAAGAACAATGGGATAAAATAAAATAATTCAAACTTACGTACATTTTCCATCTATATATATTATAGATAGATAGATATATAGATATATAGATAGGTATAGATAGAAATATAGATAGATAGATAGATAGATATGTATATAAATATGTGACCTAAAAATTGAATCAAGATAGAATTTGGATAACTAACATACTGAAGAAACCAACACATTAAATATTACTGAAAACCCATTAAATAAGTCATAGTGATGCTTGAACAAAACCATCTTTTTCCTTGTAAAAGAAATCGTGTTTATGAACACAAAATTTGGAAGTGTTCATAAACACCTTAGGGGCCATAAAATTCATTGAATACAATCTAGAAGCACCCACAAAGAAAGAGAACCTTCAAACTATGAAAAACTGCAAACACTTTAAATATTCATTTCAGAAGCATTGACAAAATAACATAACCTTCAAGTTACCAAACATAGATTTTATACCTTACAAATCAAACAAATTTTTCAACGAAAGAAGCAACAACAAACACAAGACAATGGTACATCCTTAGTGAGGTTAAAAACCTCACTTGGGTTGAATAGAGGTTGTCGAGGATGCAACTTGTTGTAGTAATCTTTATGCTCCATTTGTCCAGCTAAAACATGTGAGAACAATTGAAACGAGGTAGCATGCAATTCAGGTAGTAGTGTTGACCTTACGAGAGAAAGTCAAGTAGTAGTATATACCTTACAAGAGTAAGTTACCATCACCAAGTGTTTGAAGAAAGAACGAGCAGTGGTGCCAAAGGTTAGTTGCAGAGAGTGGAGCCGAACATGTATCGGTGCCTAAGGCAACAAATACTCCAAAAGATGTATGTAGGAAAGGGGTGAAATGGAGTGGGTTGTGCGAGGTTTTGGATCATTGGATTATCTAAGGCTTTGAAATTGTGCACCATTCAAGTAGAGTAAACAAGACATAATTTGGCTAATTGTTAGATCAAATATACCAACATATGTATAATATTGAAATGAAGAACACATTAAAATAAAGAGATGACTATATATATGTTGATAGATATACATCAATACATAGATATATAGAAAGATATATATATATATATATATGTATATATATATATATGTATATATATATATGTATGTATATATGTATATATATGTATATATGTACATGGATATATACATATATAGTAATCTATATGTTATAATTTGTCATTTGTTTGAGTCATATTGTATGGACCTGACAATTTGGTTGTGAGATTAAATCTTTAACAACAACCACCAAACCATTAGAAGTAAGCTATAAAATCAAATCCAAAACAATGAAGCACAAATGAGCATAAAAGAAATTGAGTAAAAATAAGCAAAGAAAAGTATACCTTTATTCCATCATTGGTTGACCTTCATTGCTCTTCTCTTCCTTTCTTTTTGAAATATAAAGTGTTGCTCTCAGATTTTGGAGTGCACAAATGATTGGCTCAAGACGATAACTTCAACAAAGATTCAAAGATGGTGGATAGAGAAAAAGAGAGTTCAAAGATCAAATTTATAGACGAGAAGATGGTGAAATGAATGAACCAGATCAAAAATAAAATGAATGGTTGAGATCAAATGAGACAACTTCATGAGAAAATTGCTCATTTTTTAATTCAAAATTAGGGAAAATTGATTGCAGAAATCAATGGGAGTAGAAGAAAAATTAATGGGTGGAAGAAGATTTTGAAATTAGTGGAAGATTATAATAGTTCAGATTTTGAAATTAATGGGAGATGAAAGAGTTAGATTTCAAAATTCATGGAAATTTGTAAGAGTTAAATTTTGAAAATAAATAAATAATTAATTAATTAAATTAAAAAATTGATTAATTATAGAGGAACATTAGGTTAATGGGATTAAATAAATTAAAATATTTATTTAATCAAAGACAATGTTAGCTAGGGATTAAATAATTATTGTTTCAAATGAATGATGAAATGAAAAACATTAGTTCAATTAAATAATGAAAATTATTTAATTGTGAGCATGTGAAGAAGAAGATGAAGATTAGAAAATTTTGAATCAAGTCTTGTATGAATGGAAATGAGATTATGATGCCCCCTCAAGAAATCTGGTAAGAAATCTCAAAAATTGAGTTGAATTTACTAATAAGATGGAAGAAAAGGTTATTAGGAAGTGAAGAATGACTAGCTAGACTGATATCAGATGTGGAGAAGATTGGTTGATCAGGATAGAATGGATCAAAGAAATAGTAGCTAGAAGAAAAGGTTAGTAAGAAAGGAAGAATAGTTAGTAAGATGAATGGATGCAGAAATGGAGTGATGAATAAGTCGCATTAAGCTTGATAAGTGCACAAATATCATCATTGAGCATTTTTATTTTGCAAGGGGATGACATACATTGAGGTATAGAAAGACCATGGTGTGAAATGTGATCCCTTTGTGTAGATAGACACATTGTAGACAAGGAATGTCATGACTCATAGTAGGAACTTAATTTCCCCAACAATATTTTCAAGACAAACCACAAACAAAAATCAAAGAGAAAAATTCATGATCCATCCTTGCTCCTCTAACCACTTTTGGATATCCTCGAGTAGCATAGGAACATGATAACAAAGAAATCAGATAAAAGATAAGACATACTAGACCAAACGAGTCAAAAACCATTTAGATCCTCTTGCCAAAGACATAGAATGATAGAAAGAGTGTTTGGTTTTAGGAATGAAGCACCTTGTATAAGACAAATGGTCTGGTTCCAAGGAATGCAACAACCTGTATAAGACAAAAGACCATAGATAAAGATAGATGATAAAGACAAGAAATTGATCAAATAGGCATAGAGACTAGCTTGATAGTTTGTTTGTTATTACATGATTTGTTAAGCTCAGTGTTTTGTGACAACTATTTTGTTTGTGTCTAGTCAAAGTGTCAATTTAGCAAAGAGAATTTATTATGGAAGGTGGATAGTTGATGTGTTTAAATCTTAATGGATTGTGTACAACTTATTATGGAAGTTGGATTACTTATTATGGAAGGTATACTATAAAGATCATAAAAAATGCATGTAAAAGATACACACAAGCAAGTATGCACAAGGATACCAAGACAAACATGATACTGCCCCTAGTCAAGATGAAAACCAATTGATTGGTTGATGATAGGTTGATGATTGATTGATAATTGATAGGTTGATTGATGATTGATTGATAGATATGGGAAGGAAACATCCCAAAACAATGTGAGGATGGGGAAAGACATATCCCGCTAATGATAATGTGACTAAAGGATCAAGGTTTGTAGCAAGGTTGGGAACAAAACCAAGAAATGTTTTGGATGACACACTATATTGCATAGCAATTTTGCATGGATTAGGATTGTTGCATTTGGATGGACTAACCTTAGGAAAAAATGGGATATGGATGGATGTTGGATAAGTGGATTTGAAGCTTAGGACCAATGACAAGGGAAAACCAAGTCTTTTGATATGGATGAAAGGATAACAGATTGCTTTGGTAAAGGATAGGAGACATGAGGATTATAGGATAGAGGAATTAGTATATGATCTCTACAGACTATGTCGCATAGGAATAATTTATTCTCTCTGAGATAAGGGGTTGGATAGAATTATGTATGAAATTACATGATGTTTAATGGATATCATATGACCAAAGGATTGACATGTTAAGAGTTTTCCCAAAGCATGATTTATGTTTGTGCCCCAATCATTATCAAGATCAAGGTGAGTAGGGAATATGGATTGGATGGATGGATGGATGGATGGAAATGTCTTGAGAAAGGCATGGTAGATGAGACAATTTTCTCCCAAGTGTAATGGTCTACATATATAATTGTTTTTGCACATGACGCCTGTTTGCCAAGTTTTCATCATGGTACTTATCCAAAGCACCACCGAAGTGGTTTTCACTATTGGATGATTTTTTTCTCTTTACTATTTTTTTCTTTTCTTTTTCAATTTTTATTTTTATGTTTTGATGTCACACAAGACACTTGTTTGCTAGGTTTTCATCAAGGTGATGATTTTTTTCTTTTTGTATTTTGTATTTTTTGTATTTTTTCTAGATGGCCTTGATGTTTTAGCTAATAACTAAGTATTTTGAATCCTTTAACAGTGATGATGTAGAGACTGATGCCATGATATGCCAATAATGACCTTTATGAAGTAGTTGCCTTGTTAGGATCATGGCACTTTCATATAACTGATGGACGTCATCATGATCCTTTCTAATACTAGGGTTGGCCTTATCAAAATATGTATATCGTAATAAAGTGCCATGAGAGTCCTTAAGATAAAGAGTTGTCAAAATGCGACAGATTTGTGAAGTAGGATTTTTAGACTTTAGGCAAGATGTTGGATTATGATGGATGATGGTAGATGTGGATGAATTGTTTGGAAGTTTGGATGAAGCAATTTTTATTTCCTAAACTTGGGATGATGGATGATGGAGTTTAGATTTTAGATTGGGATAGTTTTTGGAACCAACATTTTTATATGCCTTGCGTGATGACCATTTTGAAGGAGTTGGACATTTGTTATATGTGGGAGACCTCTTTTCTTGTGGCTCCACATTTTGACTGACTTTTGGATTTGGAAGTATTTTCTTTGCTTGATCCATTTTTCTTTGGGATCCATTTTAACGTCATTTGTTCACATGCATTTTTTCTTGATTCAATGGCCTTTGACATCTTATTTTGAACTTTGTATTTGTAATAATTTTGTTTTTGTTGGTTCCAATTGGTAGGTTTAATTATTTTGGAATGATGGTTTATGGTGTGGATGGGAGGAGTGTTGGTAGCAACCTTATGGTAAGAACTACTCATGGCCCCCATTTTGATGTTTGTATCAAATAAAGTTTCCCCCAATATCATGGAGGTATCACTAACATCATTTGATGTGTTAATTGAAGAATAAACAAGACCTTGATGTCAAAGATTTGCATGAAACTATATTGGTTCTAGAATGCCTTGCTCATGTACGCCTAATCCTCTTCCTTGATACTGCATGCTTTGAAATATCTTATTTGCAATGGGGTATTTGTTATTTTGGAAGCAAGATGCTAACCCATCGTTATTTAGCTAGAAACCATTAATGATTGGCATTTTCTCATTTGCAAGAAATCCTACTTTGATAAAAGTGGACGACCCTTGTTTATAGGATCTTGTGGCTTTATCCTTTGTCATGATTATTTTTTCTTGATCATTTGGAATGTCAATTTGATCCATGGTAGCTTCTATATCTTCTTATTTAATTTGATCCATGGTAGCTTCTATATCTTCTTGTTTGATTTGATCCATGCCATTTATTTGATCCACATCGTTTATGGTGTGGATGGGAGGAGTGTTGGTAGCAACCTTATGGTAAGAACTACTCATGGCCCCCATTTTGATGTTTGTATTGGATAAAGTTTCCCCCAATATCATGGAGGTATCACTAACATCATTTGATGTGTTAATTGAAGAATAAACAAGACCTTGATGTCAAATATTTTCATGAAACTATATTGGTTCTAGAATGCCTTGCTCATGTACGCCTAATCCTCTTCCTTGATACTGCATGCTCTGAAATATCTTATTTGCAATGGGGTATTTGTTATTTTGGAAGCAAGATGCTAACCCATCGTTATTTAACTAGAAACCATTAATGATTGGTATTTTCTCATTTGCAAGAAATCCTGCTTTGATAAAAGTGGACGACCCTAGTTTATAGGATCTTGTGGCTTTATCCTTTGTCATGCTTTTTTTCTTGATCATTTGGAATGTCAATTTGATCCATGGTAGCTTCTATATATTCTTATTTAATTTGATCCATGGTAGCTTCTATATCTTCTTGTTTGATTTGACCCATGCCATTTATTTGATTATCTATGTGTCTAAGGGAGACAAGCGTCTCATCTTGGGAAATGGAGGTGATTGGAGTTTGGATAGGGTCAAGTACAATTTCATGATCATGGATGGTATAAAGGTAGATGAGGGGATCACCTTGGATTTATTGATCAATGGTAGGATCTTGATCAAAGATAGGCTCATCTTGGATGTCATGATTAGGAATAAGATCTAGATCAAAGCTTGGATTATCATGGATATCATGAGCATATAGAAGGGTTTCTTGGATAAAATCAAGGATAAGATCGTGATCAAGGATTGGATTATCATGGATTCTATGAATAGGATATTGATCAAGGATTGATTTAACTTGCATATCATAACGATCTATAGGGAATTTTTGGGTAACTTGATCTTAATTTTTCTTGGGGTTTATTTCATCATGCTTTAGACCTTTCTCTTGACATAGATCCAATGGTTTAGGCAATGGAATGTTATCTTGGAAAATGATAGGATTTTCTTGAGTGGATTCAAGATTTTGGATATGAAGCTCTTGAGTTATCTTGATAGGTGATGGAGGGCATGATGGTGGAAGAGGGTTGGATGGTGTAGGATTAGCAATATGATGGGATTTTCCAACTTTATTTTGAGGAAAATCCTTTTCTAGTAGTCCTCAAAGATCATTACTAGATTTGTTTTTATTGGATGGAATTATGGATCAGGATGGAGTGTATTGCAATGGTTTAGTGGATAAAGGATTATGAGAAGATGTGGAGGATATAATAATAGGTTTTGATGAAGGGGATGATAATTTTGGATATTCATGAGAGATAGGGATTTGCGATATGGTTTGGTGTTAAGGAAGGATTTAGATGGAAGATTGGTTTCCCTTGTCAAGGTTAGGATAAGGATGACTAATGGATGTTGGT
>VDFB02390594.1:0-13160 GCA_007258455.2 Sequoia sempervirens | reverse complement strand
TTGAGTCTTGACACAATGCCCCAAACATTGTTTTGCATAATGGAGTGATACTCCTTTGCCATGGCATCTTGCCCCCCTTGTACTAAATTTTCCTTTACAAAATTGGAAGGCTTTACATCAATGGTGGAAGACATCAATGCAACATAACTTAAAACCTTCTTAGGGGATGACTCAACAATAAAGAAGTTTTTGATGCTTCTACTTGTTCTTGTGCCTCTTGTAATGTTTAAGTCATCTAAGCTTCATGGTTTTACTAGAAGGTAATTAGGTTTTTGCTTTGGCATTGGAACCTAGCTGAACTGTATCTAGTATTGTTGTCCTTTGCAGATCAAGACTTGGGACATCAATCTATTCACACTCTATCTGCATAGAGGGCTCCTAAGACTTAGAAAACCAAGCATCCTCGTCAAACTTCATATCTTGGCTGACTACTATCTTTTGCTACAGGGTTCAAGCTTCGTCCTTGTCTCCTTTGACACATGAATCTAGATAGGATACCAAATACCTAAAAGTGAGAAATTGCGAATACCTAAAAACATGAAACATCAGGTTTATCTCATGAGAAAGCTTCCTATAAGGTCTTGTACTTCAACATGCTACGAGGACACTTGTTTAGAATCTAAATAACACAACTATATGCTTCTGCCCTAAGAAAATAGGCAGATCTAGGTCATGGATCATGGCCTTGATCTCTGTGGAAGAATAGTATGAAGTAAAACTTTTTCTCTCTAGAGAACTTGTGAAACCTCTTTTGTAAAGGGGTTCATATCAAAGCTCTGCCAAGATGTGTCCTGAAGGTTTTTTTTTCATTTCAGGTACTTGGGACATTCTAGGGATAGCGGGGTTGGGACAATTTTTTCCCACCATGTTCACTTTTTTCTAGAGATTTTAGGGATGTTTTAAGGATGTCCTCTCACCATGTGGGACCTAAGAACGTCCCCTAAGGGGGAACCCAAGGGGACACCAAGGCTTCCCTATAGCATCCTGATTCCCCCCACAAACATACAATTTAAGTGACTTATATAGTGGGAAATAGATTCAAGCTACAAAAATTATAGTTTTTCTCTTATTCATTGTTAATCCAGTCACCTTGACACAAAGGAAGGATTCTACAATAGATTCTTGGTGGCTTCAAATAAACTTTCATCAACAAGCTCTTGCTCATTGATACCGAGATTTACCTAGTAAAACATTGTTAAAAGACCAATAAAAGCTTATAAGTTTCTATTATATTTTGGGCGCCATCCTAAAGTTGACAACATCTTTTGCACAATTTATTTTGTGTGTGCTGGTATCTGAATTCAGTTAGAGACTTTGTTTTCACTTGGGAGTCATTAAAGCCTAGAAATTCAGCTGCAACTATGCTCCACGTTGGATAGATGGTTAATAAAAAATGCAATGTGGGCATTTCAATGATGGCTTAGAGTTCATCTATCTCATGTGCGCTCATTCTAGACATCTTTATTCTCATCCTTTCTCTTGGACGCTCATGTTTATAGTTGCTAGAAAGCATGCCTTGCTATTTATAACCAAAGTTTTAATGCATTTATATATACAACTTTCCCAAATCATGGTATGGAGCCTTAGCCATTGTTACTAATCTAGCATGAAAGAGCCTTAGCCATTGTTACTAATCTAGCATGAAAGAGTTTTAAGCTAGGATGCTTTTTGTGCTAAAAAATGCCACCACATGTCTCCCCATTCTAAAAAATTGAAGAAACATATAGAAAATTTGCTATGTTACTAGTTAGGGTTCAAAAACTTTTTTCCCAGGTTTGGTATGGCTACATGTACATATATGTATGCCTCCACTTGCTTCTCTATTCCAGAAACTTGAAGAAACATATAGAAAACTTACTGTGTTGCTAGTTAGGGTTTGGCAACTTATTTTCCAGGTTTGGTATGGCTATATATATATATATATATGGAATTGCTTTTGAAGGGGAAATCTGTTAGAATAATATATTATTCTCATATTTTTAATGGTCAATGTTAGTTTAGGTTAAATTCGTTACTGTTGCTACAGTAACAGTAGTTAGGTAAATACATTTAATATCTACAGCGTCTTGTAAGCTCTATATAATGTAATCTTTTTTTCATGTTAATGTAAGAAGTGATTTACCATTTCATGGTATCAGAGCAGAAAAAAAGAACCCTAAAAATTCGTGGGCCTATCTGCAGCCATAATTCGAATTTTTTCTGTGCTAGGGTTTCTGAGCTTCAAATCGCGTTTTTTTTTTACCAAAAATTTCGAGGGCTTTGATCTGCAATTTTCGTGAGTATTTTCTCACAGAAAATTCGACCCTCTTGCTGCAAGTCGTGGTATTTCTCCTGCGTGCTAAAAACGCGATTCTGGGCGAAAAAAATCTGCATTTTTATGGGATTTCAGATCTGAAATCGGGTTTTTCTGTGAAATCGCGTTTTTTCGCGTTTTTGCCTGATTTTGGGTGGTTTTTTTAGCAAAATCGTGGTCGCCCCTTCCTGCAACTTAGTCGCCTAGGGTTTGGCATCTCTTTTGCCAAATTTTCGTGCAGATTTGAGCTGTTTTCTGCAATTTTTTCTGGTTTTCATGGCCGCCTAGGGTTTCCAGAAATTTCGACTAGGGTTTTGAACCCTCAGATCAAGTCGAAAAATTATATTTATTTCAGATTCCTTCTGGGTTTCCCGAGATCTCAACTGGGTCGTCGTCCATTTTTTCTGGGTACCTCGTTTTTTGTGCCTCGAAATTTGTGCCTCAGTTTGAAGTCGATTTTTTTTTTCTGATCACAGATTCCTTTTGGGTTTTGCGAGATCTCAACTGGGTTGTCACTAGATTTTTCTGGGTACCTCGTTTTCCGTGCCTCAAAATTCGTGTTGTCAAATTTTTTTGGGTATTCTTCCATCCTTCTGGGTTTTTATTTATCTTTTCTGGGTTTTCAGTAAAACCTCAAAATCCGTGTTCGGGTTTCTGTATTTCTGTTTTCTTTGCATTATCTTGCCTTCACCTATTTGACTGCGAGGTACGTGATGGCATCTCTTACGAACATAATGCTCGAAAGCAGCCAGAAGTTCAACGGGAAGAATTACAACACCTGGAAGCAGCGCATGCTGACGATCTTTGAATATCGTTGTCTCGATCAGGTCGTCTTGGGGAACTCAACTCGTCCCACTGTCGCCGGAAAGGATCAGGACAAATGGGATGAACGCAACCGGGAAGCCGTCATGCTCATCAAGCTTTCAGTCACTGACGACCAGCTGCCACTAGTGCCGTTAGGCAAAACAGCTACTGAGGTCTGGACAAACTTGAAGGATCTCCATGAAACATTAGATAAGAGTCGTTCGTTCTTTCTTAAGAACATGCTCTTTTCGATAATGATGGACGAGAAGAACACCACTCTCCAAGAGCATCTGACAAAGATCAAGGAGATTCGTGACCAGCTAGAAGTTATTGGTCGAAAGATAGAGGAAGAGGACATGGTCGTCATTACTTTGAAAAGTTTGCCAAAGTCTTACGAGCATTTCATTGAGACGCTCAATATTACTTCAACAAACGTTGACTTGAAGTTTCCAGACTTGTGTAACAAGCTTCTACAACAGGACTGTTGGAGACAGCAGTTTGGAAGCAGTGCCAGTTCGTCCTCCACAGAGCAAGCGTTCTCAGCCAAATCTTCTGCTAAGAACAAAGGGAAGGCTCAATCTTCTCAGCCGAAAGGCTCTGGTTCTTCACAGGACAGCAAGAAGAAGAAGAACGTTCAGTGCAATTATTGTCACAAATACGGTCACATTAAGGCTGATTGTCGCACTCGGTTGGCTTCTGAACAAAAGAAGCAGGGAGGATCTCAACAGAAGGCACATGTCGCCGAGCACACTGAGCAGAAAGAGTCTGCATTCTATGCATTTATGGCCAAGCGAATTGCAGATCCAGTACATTCTTCTGCCTGGTATATCGATTCAGGGGCATCGCGACATTTTACTCATTGTCGGGATTGGTTCACAAAGTTCGAACCCTTCTCAGATTCTGTCATTTTCGGAGGAGGAGAAGAGTACACAGTTGCTGGTAAGGGCACTGTCCAGATTCACTCAGGAGGAAGAAATTTGCTCTTTCTCGATGTCTACTATGTTCCAGGCATGGAACATAATCTCCTCTCAGTCAGTCAAATCATGCGGCATTCTCCTCAGCTAGATGTTGTTTTCAGCTCGTCCACTTGCAACATCGTTGATAGGGAGACTCGTACAACAATTGCGATGGGACTTGAGGATCATGGTCTGTATCGACTTGCTGATTCCGGTGATTCTCAGGAGCACGCTCTCGCAGCCCGAAGTACAACCATCAGCAAACTTTGGCATCAGCGTTATGGGCACTTGAATGTCCACTACCTCTCTCAGTTATCTCGGGAGGGTCTTGTTGCTGGTCTACCTGACATCCAAACTACAAATCATGGAGTTTGTGGAGCTTGTCAAGCTGGCAAGCAGCATCGGACACCGTTCTCGAATGGTGATTCTTGGCGAGCCTCCAAGGTACTTCAACTGGTTCACGCTGATGTATGTGGGCCAATGAATACTCCTTCTGTTACTGGGTCCAGGTACTTTTTATTGTTTGTTGATGATTTCAGTCGGAAAATGTGGGTGTATTTTTTGAAACATAAATCAGATGTGTTCAGTACATTTCAGCAGTATAAGGCCTTAGTTGAGAAGGAATCCGGTTCTCACATTGTTACTTCCAAGGCCGAATGGGAATTTTGTTCAAATTACTTTCTTTTGTGTCGCATAACGTGATTAAGCTACCAACTTATCACACCCTACACCTTCGCCAGAATGGTGTCGTTGTCCTAGGAATCGCGACCATTATCGAAAATGGTTTCAGTTTCTGCGCTTTAGCGTAAATGTACCTAAGAAATACCGGCTGAAGTAGTATACATTGCCGCTTCACCTCCCAATCGTCACCTACAATGTGCCGCAGCGACCTGTATTAGACTGGTCGTGACGCAGTTTCAAGGTGGGCTTATTTGAAAGTCTTCGCTCCTACCGCTCATGTATGGATTCCAGATGCCAAATGTGCCAAGTTGGACTCCAAGAGCCAGACACTTATGTTTACTGGCTACAGCGACAATCACAAAGCTTACAGGTTGGTTGATGTGGAGACAGATCGTCTCATATTCAGCCGTGATGTTGTGATTGATGAGACTACTGGTCCCTTTGTTCCTACAACAAGTCCTGCGGATCAACCAATGAAGTTTCCTGATGAGGGTGTTCGTCTTCCTCTTGGTTCCCATGATGGGAGGGCTTCAGAGCATTCTGACTCTGAAGATGAGGCGTCTATTGATCATGATCTCGCACCACCTGACTTTCCTCAGGATTCACATTCATATGACTTTGTTCCAGAAATCCCAGGCGATGTTGTTACTCCTATTCCAGATGTTGGTACTTCTACTCGTCGGCCTAAGTGGTGGGCCAAGACTACGCATGATTCATGATGTATTTAACCCATTGAGGGATCAACCTGGTGAGCAAGAGCAAGCAAAGAATATCAATCATTAACTTTGCTCATACAACATCCACAAGATCACGAGCCTTTATACAGGCCCGAGGCTAAATAATTTAGAGCGGGAACAGTGCCATGCGCATTTAATATCATAGTCTTCAAGAACGCCACCCTGGTTCTTTTTTCTGATCTTCCTCCCGAAGAAACCTATCAACCGCAAAATGGGTTTGCGTCGCGATCATGCGTATGGTACTTAGATAGCGCTGCCATTAGTTGCTCTGTGGATTCCCATACAAATGAGGTGATGACTACGAGGAGATTCTTTTGCTCCATCACAAGATGAGCACAATTGCCTTCTCGCTATTGCAACCCAATTTGGTTGGACAGTTCATCAGATGGACGTCAATAGTGCCTTCCTCAACGGTGATTTGCAGGAAGAAGTCTACATGACGCAGCCTCCTAGTTTCAAGGTTGTCAGCAAAGAACATCAAGTGTGTAGGCTCGTGAAAGCTGGCGGATCAAACAGTTCCCTCAGCTCGTACAAGATTGATCGCGACTTGGTTGATCATGGCTTTGGCCAAGCAACCTCTTCCGACAAGCACTGTGAGGCCAAACACTCCGTGATGATACTTTTCTGGTTGCTCCATGCGGACGATTTGATCATTACCGCGCTCGTGACACTCGCGATGATATTCTCTTCTTGTTGCTCCAGGTTACTACTGATCATTAATGCGCTCAAAGACATTCGACAAACAACAAACACGCATTTGTAGCCGACTCTTTATTACGACGCATTTGGGGCTTCTCCATTATTACTTAGTCTTGAAGTTTGGCACCGATGGTAGCATCTTTATCTCTCAGTCAAATATGCCAGAAGTTTGCTTGACAAATTTCGAATGCAGGACTGCAAACCTGCTTCCACACCTATGGAGAAGGGGCTGAAGTTGTCAGCCAACTCTGATTCACCTCCGATCGATGAAACGACCTTCAGGCAACTAGTGGGTAGTCTCATCTATCTCACTGCCACTAGACCAGACATCAGTTTTGCAGTGAGCTACATCTCTCGCTTCATGACAGCTCCTAAAGCTGATCATTGGATTGCAGCGAAGTGGGTGCTGAGATATGTTAAGGGCACTTCCGACTATGGCATTCTGTATGGCAGATGCAAGGGTCCAAAGCTGATTGGTTATACAGACTCGGATTGGGCAGGTTCAGTAGATGATAGAAAATCTACTTTTGGGTATGTATTCAGTTTGGGTACAGGTGCTGTAACATGGACCAGCAAGAAGCAACAGGTAGTGGCTCTTTCCTCGACAGAAGCTGAATATCGAGGAACTGTTAAAGTAGCATGTGAGGCAGTTTGGCTTCGTAGGATGCTTTCTGACATGCACATGTCACAAGCAGGCCCTTCTCCCTTGTACACTGATAACCAAGGGGTGCTCAAACTGGCCAAAAATCCAGTCTTCCATGAACGTACCAAGCATGTTGAGCTTCATTGTCACTACATTCGCCAGCTGGTAGAAGACGGATCAGTTCAGTTGTAGTATGTTCCAACAGCGGATCAGACTGCAGATATTCTCACCAAGTCTCTGAGCCCGGACAAGTTTGACAGATTGACCATTAAGGGAGGGTGTTAGAATAATATATTATTCTCATATTTTTAATAGTCAATGTTAGTTTAGGTTAAATTCGTTACTGTTGCTACAGTAACAGTAGTTAGGTAGATACATTTAATATCTACAGCTTCTTGTAAGCTCTATATAATGTAGTCTTTTTTTCATGTTAATGTAAGAAGTGATTTACCATTTCAAAATCAAGCTAGAACTTGAAAACTTTTATAAATAAGGAACTTGTTTCAGTGCTTACAATCCACCATGTCAAAAAGTTCAGAGGTAAAGTTTGACAATATGGACACATATTGATTATGACGGGTCTTCAAATTTTTGGCTATAAGAGTGGATGATAATACTTAATTATGAAATGATAAGTTTCAATTGAGAGCATAGTTACAACTTGAAACAAGAGTTTAAACTTGTAAGGAAGCTGTACCACTGAATATGGAAGCTCCAAATCCAAATATAGACCTTGAAATAATTGTGGATGGTTAGAAAATCTCTATTTCCTTGGAGTGGATATACCTAATAATATTATTGCTATACTCTTCTATTGGATAAAACTATGGAATCATGTTTGAAGGGGAAATCATGCCATAACTTAGTGGCTTGTATATATAAGGAACTTGTTTCAGTGTTTACAATCCACCCTTTCAAAAAGTAATGACGGTATGATGTTGAAATGAACAATGAAGTATTGAACTAGGTGATGAAAATACCCCAAAGCTTAATCCATGCCAAATGATAACCTAGAATTATATGTTCATAAACACATTTATGGTCTAAAGATGCAAAATTGATCAATGCTGGTCAGTTCAAATTATATATTCTTCTAGGAGAATTACATTATCTTGATTGTGCAATATTGTATATTTAGGCTGGCCATTAGATAGAGCAGTCTAATTGAATCACAATTTCCAACCCATTTCATCTTATGTGTACAAGAAACTTTAGATCAATGCAAAACCAAGAATGGATACCTAGTGAACTGATTTGAATATGAGTTATGACCCATAATTGAGAAATTGATTTAATGAATATTATGGTCATATTTATTAGGGAATCAATTGAAATTCTGTAGTTCCATATGATCGAGAAAGCAATCAGAACACAGGTCACTTGTCAAAGAATAATAATGATAATTGAATAAAAATTAGAGGTGAACCCTAGAAAGAAAGCAATAAAAAATATTAATGTCCATGAATGATTAAAAGTAGGTCAATTTCAAGAGAACCGCAATATACACTAGAAAGTTGTAGAAAGAGAAACCTACAAAGGTCCTGTCAAGGGGAAGAACAAAAAGTGAAAAGTACAAAACAATAGAGGACCACCAAAACAAGTAGTCAGGAAATAGGTATACATGCCCAAGAAAGGGGTACAAGAACCTTGAAGAGCAAAGAGCAGCTGCAGAGGAAAACTAGAGATCATCAAGTATCATTGTTTGAATTATAAATGGTGAAGTTTGCTAATGCCATCATAGATCACTGTGAAGGGACCAATACAAGATCTGATAATGCTCATTGGGAGTGCTGAGGGCTGGGAGGGGTACTCTTACTAGGATCACATCTAACATCCAAGGCTGAAGTAAACCTGTAAATGTAAACAAATCTTCAATCAAATTGGGAGACTAAGGGACTTATGAAAATTCTAAGTGTAAGAATACTACTCAAACTTCTATGTTCAGAGGGGTACTCTTACTAGGATCACATCTAACATCCAAGGCTGAAGTAAACCTGTAAATGTAAACAAATCTTCAATCAAATTGGGAGACTAAGGGACTTATGAAAATTCTAAGTGTAAGAATACTACTCAAACTTCTATGTTCAGATTTTAAATTTCTAGATTTGAATTTCTTATTTTGAATGTGCTGATTGCAGAACATTATTCGATTTCTATGTTTGCATATCAAAGAAGGATCCACCATAAATAAGAGAGGAGACCCGCCCCTAAGAGGCATGATAAAGTCGTTTATCATTGTTTAGTATAACTCATATATACCCTTCTACAAGGTGGCGGATGAGTAAGTAAATTCCGATTAATGAAATGCAGAATATAACATCATATATAGAATTCGAATTTTATATGTATGCTCATAAATTCGATTAAATGTTTTTCCAGAAATATTTCAATATAAATGATAAACTTTGATCAAGTATGAATGACAATGATGCTTACAGCAATCGTCATTCATATCTGACCGAAGCTATCATTCATTAACACTCCCTCTTAGCTAGGGAAGATATTTCAAATCAAATAAGTAGAGATATCACCTTAACATGTGATATCTAAGACATGGTATGATTTCTCAATATTGTCAAGTCACATGACATTCTTCATAACATATCTTTATTATGGTATGTGCACTAACATCAAGTCACATGATGTCTACCATAATTCATGGCATATCCATGGATATAAATATCCACCATGATTATCTCTTAAGGATCACAATGATCTACAAATGATATCAAGTCCCATGATATCAATCAAAGTGTCCAAGAGATACTATCATGACATGTCCACAGATATCAAGTCACATGATATCTATCATGATAGTTTATCATTGTAGAGTCGTCACTTTACAATGTCAAATACAAGTGCTCATTATTAGAAAGATCGCCACCTTTCAATAATGTATACGGGGAGTAGGGCCCAGTCATGGAGTCACACATGAGCTTCTACATTACTAAACATCTTTATATATTAGTACAATCCTTATAAAACACCTGTATTTCAAACATAAATAAAAAATTACATTTCAACCATACCAAGCTCTTCCCGGCGCTCTACCTGATTCGAGAGAGGCTCGGTGAGAATGTCTCATTGACGGCTTCGTAATTAATATAATTCCAATCGAATCACTTTCCTTTCCACCACATCTCTTACATAATGATAGGGGATCTCAATATGCTTAGATCTATCATGAAAGACAAGATTTACAGAGAGTTTGATACAACTCTGATTATCACAATGAATAATTGTAGGATTCAGGGGCTCACCAAAGAGTCCCACAAGCAATTTCTATTTAAGCCAACCGCTTCTCTGTCTGGAATTGAGGCTGCAATGTATTCCCGGGCTTCGCTGAGCCTCAGGCAAATCAAGATTGTTTTTGCAAATCCGTGGAGATTGTAGCCGCATCCTAAACTCAAGCAACATCCCCGATGTGCTTTTTGATCGGGTTACATTCCAGCCCCAATCAATCAGAAAGTACCATGTAGATCTAGTTGATCATTCTTGTAAAGAAGACTACATCCAATAAAGGCTTTGAAGATATCTCTAAAATATGTTCTACGTACCATTAAGTGAATTTCCTTTGGCCTGCTACATGAATCGGCCGAGAACATTCAATGCAGAAGCAAATACTGTGTCCGGTGTTAACTAGTATACACTCAAGGATCCAATCATCCACTGTGAAAGGGTTGATCTCAGACACTTGATTCTCGCTGGCCGCTTCTTTCAATTTGTGAAGGTTGGTTTCCATAGGTGTAGACATCGGTCTACAGTCCAACATTCCAAATCTTTTCAGAATATCAATAGTATACTTTCCTTGGTTTAGTATAATGCCCTCTGATTTCTGCCATACTTCTAAACCTAGGAAGTAGTGTAGAATGCCCAAGTCTTTCATGTCAAATTCATAAATTAGATCCTGCTTCCCATGAGCAATGAGGTGATCTTCTCCTGTTATCAGCAGGTCATCAACATATATAAAATAATTATTAGTATATCACTCATTACCTTGAAGTAGGAGATTGGAGTCGTAGCTGGCCATTCTTGGAAAATCCTAATCCCAAGAGATAGCTGTCAATTTTTCTACACTGCACTCGAGCCCGCTTTTAAGTCTATGAGAGCTTTCTTCACCTGTGATACATGTGAGTCAAGTTTATGTATCACAAAACCTTCAGGCTGTTCCAAATAGACTTCTTCTTCAATGGTTCCATTCAGAAAGGCAGTTTTCACATCCATTTGATGGATCTTCCAACCTTTAGCTGCTGCAATGGCTAACATTGCTCTCACTGATGTGTAACGGGCAACATGTGCAAATGTTTCTTCGTAATCAATGCCTTCCTTTTGAGAAAAACCTCTTGCCACAAAACGTGCTTTATGTTTTTCTATACTGCCATCAGTAGCATGCTTGATTTTGAAGAGCCATTTGGAAGAGACAACAAATTTCTCTTTTGGCCTAGGCACTATATCCCATACATCATTCTTTAGAATAGACTGATATTCCTCTGTCATTGCATCCTTCCATGCTTGATGTCGGAAAGCTTCTGTAACACTGACAGGTTCTGAGTTTATGATGTTGTTCATTAGAGCAACATAGCTAGAGAAACGTTTGGGTCTTTTACTCTCCCTGAATGTTCCTTTGGGTGCTGCATGATCCTCTGCTTCTTTGATCATTTTCCTGGCCCAAAGTGGTCTTTTTCTGCCGTTGTCATTTGTATTCTAATTTGAAGTAGAAGGAAGTTCATGTGGCATTTCATCAGGATGCTCCCTCTGAATCTCAGGAGCATGTTCCATTTCAGGTACTCTAGGGGAATAGGTTTCTATCTCACTAGAACTTCTTGCCCTCTTGAATGCAATGTCTTCTTCAAAGATGACATCTTTGCTCAATTCAATTTGTTTATGCCCGGGTATGAATATCTTGTAGGCTTTGGAGGTTTCACTATAACCCACAAATACTCCCTTCTTTCCAGAAGGTTCTAGTTTGAATCTCTTCTCTTTGGGCACATGTATATAGATAGGACAGCCAAAAATCCTAAAATGACTAATGTCAGGTTTTATGCCGGTAAAGGCTTCTTCAGGAGTTTTGTTATCAAGATGAGAATGAGGACATCTATTTTGGATATAGACAGCAGTCCTAGAGGCTTCTACCCAGAAAGAAGTTTCAATGTTTTGGTCAAGCAGCATTGCCTTAGCAGCTTCTACAATGTTTCTATTTATTCTTTCAGCAACCCCATTTTGTTGAGGGTTGTAGGCAACTGTGAACTCCCTCTTAATTCCAACACTCATGCAGAATTCCTTAAAAATCTCAGAGGTGTATTCTTTCCCATTGTCTGTCCTTAAGGTTTTTATTTTCTTTCCAGAGAAGTTTTCCGTAAGGGCTTTGAACTCTTTGAACCTTTTAAGGATTTCTATTGACTCTTTACACTTAAGCAAATAGATCCAAGTTTTCCTAGAGAAGTCATCTACAAATATGACAGTATAGAAATCCTGCTTTAGAAGGTACAGACATGGGTCCATATAAATCAGAGTGAACCAGTTCTAACACATTAAGGGTTTTACTTAGGCTATTCTGAAAGGATCCCTTTGTATTCTTTCCTAGGGCACAACCTTTACAAGTTCCCTCATGAGATGGTTTTAGCTTGGGTAAGCCTGTAACAAGTTTTTCCATAGAAGGTAGGGCACGGAAATGAAGGTGTCCTAATCTTCTATGCCAAATTTCATTTGTATCAACAAAGTCAAGGGTAAGGGCTTGTTTAACCTCACTGTATAGTTTGTAAAGGTACCCTTGTCTTATGCCTATGGTTAGAGCTTTCTTGATAGATGAGTTCTTAGGCCATACTAGAACTTTCCCATCCATAAGTGTAACTCTGTAACCATTGTCTTCAAGGGCAGAGATGGATATAAGATTTCTCTTTATTCCAGGTACAAATAAGACTCCAGTGAGTTGCAGAGAAACCCTAGATTTCAACTTGATGGAACACGTTCCAACCCCTTTTACAGGGTATGCAGAATCATCCCCGATGGTTACTTCTTCATCAAACTTTTCAGTCATAGAGTCCAAGTGTTCTCTAAACCCTATGATGTGTCTGGAGGAACCACTATCAATTACCCAATTTTGAGTGTTGTCAGATACTTGACTAGAAAGGGCTGTATAGAACACAAAGTTCTCAGATTCATGATCTGGGTTTGACTTTCCTACTTTGACAAAGGATGCTTGTTGTTTAGTTCTATCAGGGCATTTCATTGCATAGTGGCCATACTGATCACATCTAAAGCATTGTACTTGAGAGATATCTTTCTTCTTATAAGATTCCTTTCCATTGGAACTTCTGTTTCTTTTAAAAGATCCTCTTGTAGGAGTT
>VDFB02390593.1:0-29775 GCA_007258455.2 Sequoia sempervirens | reverse complement strand
ATATGATATGATGTCTTTGAATGCTTGACAACCAATTCCAAATGAAAATTTCACAAACATATGCAACAATCTCAGCAAATGTTGACATTACAGAAATCTACCTAAGTGTTCACATAAATGACAATAAAAGCTAGCAACACAACCACTACAACAATCTCATCAAGTGTTGACATCAATGACAACCAATGCCAACATATTCTATCATCAAAATTTGTACTAACAAATCATCATCTTCACCATGCTCTATGACTGCAACCTCTTTGCATTCCATCACTACATTTTCAACAACTACAAAAATTGCATCCTCTTGCTTATCCTCATCATGCTTGACCAATTTATAAACAAATCCATGCTTCCAATCTATCCAATCTCACACTAATGTCAATTATCATTGCAAAAATCTTGCTCTTCTCATACTACATCCAAACCTCCCATATCATGGGCTTCTTCCTCACCAATATTCTTATCTCACTTATTGCTATAATCTCACCTCAATTTGCAATCTACATCACTCTTAATATTTTCATGGCTTCATGCTCTGTCATTACTCAATATTCCTCCTACTTGCAACATCCCTCACGCGAGCTCTCATCTACTAACTTCTTTCCTACACTTTACACACCATTCCTAGCATAGGCTACCTCATGTTCGATGCTCTACATATGCGCTCAAAACCTCTACATCTAATACCACTTGATGCAAAGGGTACTCCCCTCTTGTAGAACCATACCAATGCATAATTTCTAAACACAATCTCATATTCACAAGTAGACACTCTCTTCCAATCATCTTAAACTCAAATTTGATAAAGATTGCAGCACCCAAGTCTTGTAAATTTATTGCTATTCAACTAACAATTACACTATTTTCATCAAACTACAATTACATTTTCTTATTACATATACACTACACAAACCACTACTCTATATATCTACATTATTATTTTCACCTCACTATTTCATGTAAATGAATTAATGCACATCCTCACAATGATCTTCATTAACCAACACCCCCTTCTCAAATTTAAGCAGCCTCCATCCTTTTGGTATGCCACAACTTCCTCCTTTTGTTGCACACCCTTTTGTGGGTTTCATTTCCTCTACAAATTGTAGATTGTGCCTTCTCTTTTCTATCTTTTCCTATGGCTGACTGTCTTTTGTCTTTTCTTTATGGTCTTCCTTGACCATTCCTCACCATGGCAACTTCCCTATTAGAAATTTCAATCTATCATTCATTGTAGCCACTCCCCTTTGCCTTGTTTCCTCCTCTACACTTCTATACTCCTCCTCTCAATCATACAACCTATACACCATTCAAGAATATTAAAAATACATTTGAAATTCCCATTAATTCCTCATATGGTGTGATCCTTCATTTTCCTTTCCCTATCAGCCTTTCCAATATAGCTTTTGGATTTAGTTTCTTTTAAAATTAACTAAGGATATGGCCTATCTTTTATCTATAGTTTTGATGTCTTAGATCATTCAAACTCCTTCCTTGCACATTTTAAGATGTAGATAAACACTTGGTATGAAGCACAGGCTGAATAAATTAAAATTGAATGTGTGACTCCTCATAATGGTATGGATTAAGTTCTCTTCCTCAAATAGATTGACCCCCATCCATATGTTGGAAAAAATAAAAGATTCTTTTTTTTACCTCTAATGCCGAATAAAATGATAATTAAAATATTTGAATTTCCAATAAAATGCTTGTAGATGGAGATTTGAAATGCATAAGTAAATATGGCATTTGTCAATCTATGACAAAAAATCATTCAACTTCCTCAATTGACTGCCAAAAATGGGTTGAACAACATTTCAAAAATGAAAACCAAATTAAAATATTTTTGGGTGATGTCAATTGTGCACATACCTAATTATCCTACATCAAGTCTTTTGTATGGAGATGATAATCAAACAAATTTACTTTTGTTAGTAGTTGTATTATGCTATTTTCCTTATGTTTACATCTCTTTTCAATGTTACATATACTTTTTTATTCATGGACAAGGAATTTAATTCCTTCTTCTCTAGATTGGTTTTCAGAGAGAACTCATGAATAAGAATTAAGGTGAGGAGAAGCAATAAAATTGCCACTATTCTCACTATTTCATCCTTAAATGTCCCTAACATTACATACACTAGAGGAGAAACAAAAATAGAAATTTTGTGCCTCATTTCATGGTAGGAGTTTGGATGCTAGCTATTTTTTTTTCTAAAGATTACACATCATTTTTTAATAATTTTACAACGTATTTCTATATACATATATTAATTTTTAAATATTTTCATCACGAGTTATTTAAAATTTTAAGAGTTGGCCATCCTATTCAAAATTTGATTTATCCTCTATGCCTCATTTTACCTTTTTAATCACATGAGCCCTATCTCTAAATAATCAATATATTATTGTTTTCATGTACAAGTCTATAGTCTTCATTCCTTACATTCTTCTTTAATATTCTTATCACTTCTTTTGTGAGTTCTCTCTAGTACATCATGTCTACCTTAAGAATCTAAATTATTCCAATGATAAGCCCAATTTGTGGGAGAGAAAACCATCAAATTGTCCCCTCTAACATAAATATTCTAATATTATTGTTATATGTTAACTAAATTTTAGTTTGTAATCCCACATACTTTTATTGAAATTCTTCTCTCTTTTTGTGAGTAATGTTCAATCTTTCATTTCTACCTAAAGACTAATAATTATTCCAATGATAACATGTTGTGGGGACAAGAATTATTGCATTTCCTATTGTAGCATAATTATTCAATGTTATATATTCTTTCATTAATTATTTTGGAAACATACTTACATGACTACCTAATCTTTTAGGTTTAACTTATTAAATATTAATTTAATATTTTTAATTTAATTTTTCAAATTAACACAATAATAAACTTATCAATGTTTAATTAGATCTTAAATTTAATGGTCAATGCTCCCTGTCAAGTATTTTTTATGATGATTATTTATTCAAACTTAGCTTTCAATTATTAAGACATGTTTAATTATTAACTAAAGTACATATAAATTAAATACATATATTAAAATAATTTTATAATCTTTTAATTCAAACTTAGCTTTCAATTATTAAGATATGTTTAATTATTAACTAAAGCATATATAAATTAAATACATATATTAAAATAATTTTATAATCTTTTTACAATCTATTGAAATCTCCACTTTCATGTGATATAGACTTCCTATTTTTTTATTGCATTTTACTAATAAAAAAGCTAAATATGAATTTGCAATAATCAAATTTAAGTCTTGAATACTAGTAGCTTTGAATAAGCATACTTTTATTTTCAAAAAAAAATATTATCTATCAATTTAAAAGTCAAGTGCGAAAAAGATCTTTGTCAAAAAAATACAACAAATAAGATAATTTTAAACTAATACATGCAATAATATCAAGTAAAATATTATAATTTTTTTTGACAAGTATTAAATATTGCTGATCTATTATTTTGTTTTTTTTATTAAAAAAAAAAATTTAAAAATATAAAATATCCTCTCTTTTGAATGATTACAATAGAATTTAGTTTTTAATCTTATTATATTTTATATTTTTTTTAATAATTTAATTTTTTAATTTCAGTAATATTATACATTCATTCTAGATTTGTAAAGATTCCAAAAATGAATGAAGACATTTAGTAATAAAATTCTAAATGAAAGGAGGTCAATACAAAATGTATTAATATATTTAATTAAAAAACTTTGTTGTGATAAAAAGTCCACGAGTTCACACTCCCAAACAATAAAATTTATAACTAATGAGCAGCAACCAATCAAATCTATTTTGTACAATGATGACGGTCAGTGATGTCAGCATTATCAAGGTCTTCGTCTATGATTTGGAATTGATTAAGTCGCTCAGCGCTTGCCGCCCGATATTCGTATCTTTCCCTTTACCGAACATTATAATTATTTAAATTAATAGAATTAATCTAAATTATTTACAACAATAAGTTTAAATTGTTTAGAATATTAAATAAATGATTTTTTATTTTTTTTTATAGTTTTTATAGGTATCTATACAAATAATTTAAGCTGAATTTATTTATGATAATAATTTTAGTCTATAATTTTTAATTTTTGTATACTTTTAAAATATTTTTATCACTTTTTTCATGAGTATTATTTTGTGTTTAGGTGAAGACTTTGAATTGTTGAATGACAAGCATAAATTGTGATGACAAGAAAAATACTTTTAGTTTGTAGCTCTAGTCTTATCATACTTTAATATTTTTCTTATTTCTATTGTGAATGCTCTCTAGTCTCTCATGTCTAAAGACTTCAAATTATTCCAATGACAAGTACAAATCGTGAGAACAACAATCATTGGATTCACCTCTTCTACCAAAATTATTCCAATGTTAGATATTCTTTCGTAAAAGCTTGGGGAAGCTAGAACCCACTCTCATCATTACTTGATCTCTAAGGTTTAAATTATTTAATATTAATATTATCATTTTTAATTTAATTTTAAAAATTAACCTAATAATAAACTTGTCAATGTTAAATAAAGACTTAAGTTTGATTTTTTGTCAAATAATTTTTTTATGATTAAATATTCAAATCTATTTTTAAATACTAAATTATATTTTATTATTAAAAAAATCATATATTAAAATAATTTTGTCCACCATTTAAAGAGATATAATCTTTGATTGTATTTTAGAAAAAGGTTAAATACCACTAGACTATCATCAAATTTAAACCCTGAATAAGATAACTTCAAATCAGCCTATTTTTATTTTCAAATAATTTATTTTGTATATTTTGATTAGTGATTAAAAAGTCAGGGGCCAGACAACTTTCATATTAAAATACATAGTTAGAGCTCAAAAATCTAGAACAAAGAACATAATTTTAAACTATTACCAATATAAAAAAATATTGCACATCATTCTAGAATCAACTAATCTTAGACCTGTTTTACACCTTATCTCTGTCAAAGTTTTCAACATAAAAAATGATTGGAGCAAAGTAAATTTGACGGGCTCAGCAGACTATTCGCCTCTTTATTTTTGTTTTTTCTCTCGTTAACAATAGCAGATTGTAAAATTATCTGATACAAAAGAAACGAAAATTAGAATGAGAGAAAAGTTACCTAATGTTTAGAAGCATGGAATAAACTGGCGTCGGATGCAGCGCAGTGCGGAAGCAGAAGTTGCAGGGGAATTTATATATCTTTTCCATGGCGTTCGTAAAATATGATTTAAAGAAGATTGTGTATGTTACTTGTATTGCCATCCTTTGCTTCTCAATCCATGGAGTTAAATTACAAACACCTACTTACAGTTTCGTATAATATTTAGGAATGAACGCTATGTTGGTAAACTGGGTATGGGTGTTTTCAATAACTGCGTTTGTCGTGCAGATGGGGAGAGAATAGGAATGATGGGAGAAAACGTTTGGACAACAACCCTCTTAGCATCCCCTTGCAACGTGCAGTTGCTAATTCTGAAAATCTTCTTCGAAAATTTGATGCATACAAGGGAAAAGGTGCTCAGTTGAGGGCTAGGTTACAATGGCTTAAAGATGGGGATAAGAGCACCAAGTTCTTCTTTGAATTTCTGCAACATAAGCACAAAAAAGAGCACATTTCTGTCATCAAAACTGAGGATGGTGACCTGCAGACCAGTCAAGATAAGATCATGAATATCTTCTTTAAGCATTATAAACAATTATTTACTGACGACTCCATTAAAGACCCCTTAATCCCCATCTTGGAAGATGTTCTTGCTGATTTTATTCCTCAAAAAATCCAGCATGATTATAGTAAATGTCTTGATCGCAACCTCTCCTTGGCAGAGATTGATGATGCCATGTACAATCTGGCCTTAGAGAAGAGTCCTGGTTTAGATGGCCTTCCGATGGAGTTTTACTGCTCTCTTTGGCCTCATATTAGAGAAGATTTCTACAATGTTTATTTGGAAGGTATAGAAACTGGCTCTTTGGGTGTGATCATTAATCAAGGCCTTATTAAGCTCATTCCGAAAGGGAAACAAGAAGATTCAGTGAATGGTTGGCGCCCCATCACATTACTCAATACCTCTTATAAGATAATAGCTAAAGCCTTGTCAAAAAGAATCAAACCCATCACACAAGAAATTGTTAGACCTGAGCAAATTGGTTTTTTAGGGGGCGGATTTATACTAGATAACCTAATCTTGGCTTGGGAATCTTCAGAATGGGCTAAAAAAACCGCACAAGATGTGTTGATCCTCCAACTTGATTTTGACAAGGCTTATGATCGTATGAGATGGCCTTTCATCCTCAACATGCTTTGATGGCTGGGATTTGGCCCTAACTTTTGTGCTCATGTTCGAATGTTGTTCATGGATGCTAATGCAAGATTGGTTATTAACGGTGCCCTCTCCCCTCAATTCCCCCTTCAAAAATCCATTCGTCAAGGCTGTCCTTTAGCCCCTTTTCTTTATGTTCTCACTGTTGATGCTCTCGGCTACCTCCTCCAGCATGCTCAATCTAATTCACTCATCCATGACATCTCTCTCCCTGATAAAGGAATGGTGCTCAATTCCCATTTCGCTGATGACAGCATGATATTTGTTCAAAATTCTGCTGAAGACATTAATATTCTGCTGGATATCCTTAATTTTTATTGCAGTGCCTCTGGATCTAAGCTAGCCATGCATAAAACTGAATTTTGGATGACACAGCCCAATCCCCATCCCCCATGGATTCCAAATGAATGGAAAGAAATTAAGCATGGCACCATATCTCGATATCTTGGTATTCCTTTTGGGCTAGGAGTTTCCTTGGAGGATATGTGGAGATGGTTCCTCAATAAATTCAAATCCAAATTGTTGGCCTGGACTAATCGTTTTCTCTCAATGGCTGGGCGTATTCAGGTAGCTAACAAAATCTTGTTGGCCTATCATGTTTATACCTCCTCTTGCTGGCTACCCTCCAAAGCTTGCTACAACCAACTCACTCAGCTAATTCGCAATTTTATTTGGTCAAAATGGGGAAATAAAAAGGGTAGACCTGCTACCTCTTGGTCTCATTGTATTCTCCCTAAAGAGAAGGGTGGGTTGGGCATCATTGATCCATACATTCAAGGAATCTGTCTGTCAGCCAAATGGATAGGTCGAGCTTTAGATGGTAATGCTCCTTGGAAATTGTTGATTAGATTTCGTATTCAAACAACTACCTCAGGTAAAGCTTGGAGCTCTATTCAATGGAATCACAAGATCCTCTTAGCTCACTACTTCAAACTTCATGGATCAGCCCCCCTAAATTGCATTTGGAAAGCATGGCAAATAGTCTCGCAACAACTATCATGGCCTGATCAATCTTTTAGTCATGGCCTCAGTTTTGCCTCTTCCTCAATTTGGTGGAATCGCCTGATTCAGGATAATAGACTACCTCTTGCCTTGATTCCTAGACTGAAAGCTAAATGTCTATACAAAAGAGGTATCCAAGTGTTCAATGACTTATGGGATCCTACCAACTTCTCATGGAAATCCTGGCATCAACTTCGAATCAACTTTAATTTAAATGCTAAAGATAAAGCCATAGTGTTGGAAATTCAAAATATGTTGCCCCCTAACCTTACCATCCTCATGTCTACTTGCTGTCATTCAAGCTTCTTCAAAGACTGGAGGTGGTCGAATGGGAGCTGCATCAAAACTTTTCGTCTTAAGGCCATTTATAAACAGCTCATCCCTACCATGCCCCTATCAAGCAGACTTAGCTCTATTTGGCGTTGTCACCTCAATAGATCAAAGTGGAACATGCTCAGCCTCCGAATTTGGCAATCAAAAGCAGATGCACAATCACAATTCACCGCTTGGAAGCTTCTTCATGCCAAACTCCCGGTTGGAACCCGCCTCAAATTCCTTCGTCCACCTCCCTTTTGCCCATTTTGTGGCATGCCTGAAACTTTGAAACACTGTTTCTGGTTATGTCCTCAAGTTAAAAAGCTTTGGATTGCCCTCTTCGCTTCCTTGCCAGCTCTGTTTCATTTCGCATGGTCATGGAAATCAGCGCTTCTCGGGCTCTCCTCCAAGCACAACTTGTTAACTAGCTCAAGTCGGCTTATCATAATAAAACACATATGGAGATTTCGATGCCAAGCTACCTTGGCTCGTGCCTTTTTTCCTCTTGAGGTTGTAATTTTTGACATCTATTCCAACTTGCATACCCTTGTTATGAGCATAGACATTTTCTTGAGAAAGAGGGGAAGTATTTCTCCCGCCCTTTTGATCCAAGTAAAGTAGCTCTTGACTTAGATCCAAGAAAAAAATAAGCCTACCTTTCTTGGTGCAATAGGTGTCTGTACTTGAAGTTGGCTTTCTGTGACCGGCACAAGTTGTTGTGGAATGTTGAGAAGTAATATATGAAGCATTTAAACTCCAATAATGATTGGGGAACATAAGTTGTTTATATTTCTTGTGGACAGGTAGGTTTGGAGGAAAATAAGACTGTGCTGTGTATATCAAATACTCACTGATTATGCGCTTTTTCATGGTGGGTTGTTAACAATGCTTCACTGGACTCAGTAGGGTTGTAGCAGATTATTTACAGCTACACTAAAATGTTGTTTTATTTTCATTAGCTGCTATAAATTGCTATTTTAAAAACAACCTAACTGTTGGGCGTACGAGTTTGATGTTAGCTGGTTATTACAACAATTGTGCTGCTATAATTGTTGTTTTTAACACAGCCAATCTATTGGGCTGCTGGTTATCTGCTACCTGATGTAATTGTTGTTGTTGCTCAGCCAATCTGTTGGTCTGCTGGTTTTAACAGCAATTGTGTTGTTATTTTGATGTAACTTGTATTATTATTATTTTTTATTAATAATAGTCTTCTTCAATAAAATAAAAAATGATGGGAGATAATTTTCCATCGGCAGAGGAGGTGGTAGCTTTTCTTCAGCAAAACAAGAACGTTCCAACTTTTGGTGTTATCATCTTTGACCACAATAAGTGAGTAGTAGTCAGGTTGTAGGCGGCGGGTGTCGATATGACATATTTAACGATGATTTATAATTTGGTTTTGACCCGACACCTCTGATTAACGCCACCATAGGCTTTCATGTTCAAATCCATCCCTATTATGCTATCACAATCCTCCACTCTACCCGAATTCCTCCCATATTTGAAGTTAATTTCCTTATTACACATGGAATGCCTTTTTGGTAAATAACTATTAATAAATTGTAAGCTTATCTTTTTATATACAATCCTTGCTAAGTCGTGTTTATAAAAATAAAATATAATATATATATTTATTATATTTTCCAAAACAATATTAATAATTATAGATATTTTAAGTATTTTAAATATTTTTTATTATTTTGCATTAAAATAATAATGTATTTATTATATATAAATTTTTATTTTTATTTAAGTATTTTTAGTACATGATTTTCTTTATGATTGTTATTAGGATTTTTAATTAAATATTGTTACCTGAACTTATTTAAAAATTACAAGTAAGAATTTTTTTGCCTAAAATAAATATTGTCACTATGATAGAAATAAGGGTTCTATTGAAGGGTTCGCTTATTTATGGGACTCTTATTAGCTTACAACTTTTTCTTGGTTAGCGAGTAATCACTCTCTTCCTTTGGTGGTTTCTTGTTTTGATTTAGGTAGTACTATTTTCTTAACTAATGTTTATGCTCCTACAAATTTTGATGGCAAAGCTCGCTTGTGGTTGTATATTCATTTCTTCATTCTTTGATTGCATCTATTCCTTAGATTGCGGATGGTGATATTAATGTTATCCTCACTATTGATGAGAAAATTAGAAGCTCTAATAGACTAAAACTTTCTTCAACATTGTTCAAAGAAAGCATATCTTTTTTTAATCTGATGGATGTTAAACCAAGAGTTGGCCTTTCCACTTGGAACAACAAGAGATGTGGTCCTACTTCTACATTAGATATAATTCACAAGTTTTTAGTTTTTGACTATTGGCTTAAGGATATCTCAACTTCTTATTCTAATATTTTACATTATCAAGGTTCAAATCATTGACCTATTAAGTTTCCTTATTTCTCTTTCTTACTTTTATAACACATTCATTCAAAGTTTTAGTTAATGTAGCTCTATGATCAAGTTATTCATGAAAGTATGGTAGCTTGGTGGTTGGAATTGTAGACACACAAAATTGGCATAATGCATTCGATTAGGTCATATTCATCCATTCAACAAATAAATCAAGTTTATTTATCAATCTCCTAAAGTCATCAGTTTAAATTAAATAAATCAACTTGATCCTAACATCACCCTCCTTGATTAAATAAATCAATCATTTATTTAATTAAGTGTGAAATCACCTTTCAACCTTTTTTTTTAAATAAATCAAAATATTCAAGTCAAAAAGGTCAAATCATCTTATCATCATTAAGCTAATCTAACCATGATTAAATGATAATCCTAATCACTTGGATTCTCTATATTTTGCCACTTGCACCAATAAATCAACATTTTCCATCAACATGGCATCTTTGAGGAATATTCCCTTAAGTTTGAATTCAAAAAAACAAGTGGACATGTACATCCAGCAAGTCATTTATGAGCTCTTACATGGCTCTTACATGTCCCTTGCACAAGTCAAACTCAACATTTACTCTCAAATTCAAATTTGAAACTCCCTCTCTTGGGCACATTTCCTAAATCTTGCACATCCCTCAACCTATCACAAGTTGACAAGTGGCCTCTTTTCATTTGCTTGCTTTTAGTCCCACATCCTCCATGTTTGACATTCTTTCAACTTGAGAATCTATAAATAAGGATCATCTTCATTGGTTTAATCCTCCACAATCTTTGTATCTCATCTATAATATCATGCAAGGTCACTCTCTTTAATGGAGAACTGATTTTGTCCACTCCACATCTTAGCATTCCATATCATATTCAAATCATTTTCATCATGGAGCTTAATCAAGGATTGGGAAAGGGCTTCTTTCCATAGAAGCACCAATCCACTATAAGATGTTGGTTTGATTATTAGAATGATGTTTTTCTATGTTTTGCTTGCTTCTTTTGCATTATTCTTGTGATTAGATGAATCTTATAGGGAATCTTTTGTTTGCTTTGGTTTACTAATAATGCTAAGAGCTTTTGTTTTTGAGCTAATGCAGATTTAAGGTTCTACATTATGGCGCTAGAAGGAGGTCGAGGTATTGGTTGTTCCAAATGCAGTTCAACTACAGGTTTTTCTTTTTCTTATCATTGTTTAAAGCTTTGAATTGTTTCTCTACGATGGAAATCTTATTAGCTATTTTGGAACATATCATTCTTGAAGTTTGAAGCTCACTATTACACTTTGACAAGCCACAGTTGCTATATACTTCTTGTAGTAGAATAGGATAAAATAAAATAGGCGTCATCCTTGCCTAGAAAAATGCATTTAAACCAACAGGGGTGATATAAACATCTGTTCACATCTATGACTAAAGGTTGTAGTGTTGGACTTCTTGAGAGGTAGGAGGAAGGCACCGTCTCATTCTACCAATAAGTCTATCCACCTCATAAATATCACTAGATAGATTTCAGTTGGTCAAGCCTATTAAATGTCTCTCTGAAAATCTACAACCTGTCATAGAAGTCTTACTACCAGAAAAGGAAGTAAATATGTCTTCTCCATAGCATTAGTGGCGACAGGCCAGTAATGAGTTATTTTGGCCTTCCTAGATACAAGAAGATCTGTAAGTCTGCAGGATTTGTGTTCACGTCTAGGTAGCTAGCATCATCGCTTTTCCCTGCTCCTCTCATGCGGTATTCCAAGCTCCCATTCACTCATTCAACGTGTGATTTGATGTCATGACTCTCTTGTCTGCTACCATGATCACCCCCGACCCACATTCATGCTGTATGCTTTATGCCCAGTGACGCACTAGGCAGCTGGAAAACCCTTGTAGCTAACCTAGATAGAAGAAAAGCAGCCATTATGGTCATTCTCATGCTCTTCACACGCAAATAACAAGCATTCTGTCGTGTACCTTCTGTATGCTTCCATTTTGGCATTGGCTTTACCTGGCCATTTGCATTAGCCTGAAAGTTTGGCATTGTTGGGTGTGACTCTACACCTGATAGTTGCATTAGCTTGAAAGATTTAGAAAGCCTTTATTCACTGGTATATTAAAGAATATCTGATATGTTTTAGGATCCTTTCGAAAACATACTAGGTTTCAAAACCGGATCGGTTTGTATACAAAACATGTTAAAGAATGCCATATGTTGGAATATATTCCATGTTCTATAACACCACACGTTTGAACACATTACATGTATTCAAAATAGGAGCCGTTTGAATATAAACCATGTTCTAGAGCACGATGCGTTTGATTACATCACATGTTTTAAAACACGATTATTTGAATACATATTTTAGAATAAGATGTGTTATTATTATTATTATTATTATTATTATTTTATAGTCCACGAATACCAGGCGATCTGTTTTTGGGTCTACAGACAGCTTACAGTATATATGGGACTCCTCATACTCCCAATATGAGGGAGGCACCTAACTCGTGCTCCACAATATGAGGTGTACATACCTTACCCCCTACAGGATTTAAACTTGTGACCTCTCTTTCAAGAGTACAAGTTCTCCACCATTAGGCCAACTCAGACTGTTTGAATACATATTGCTATTGCATTGAGATATTCGAGTTTCTGCAAGTAGCATTCCTTTTGAGTCGATATTGAAGATATTAAAGCCTGTAGAAAATTTCATTCTGTTTGTTTTTCTCCAGAGTGCAAACCCACGCATTCCAATTCGAGCCATATACTCAATGTATTATTAATGACATTGTCCAACATTTTTTTAAATGTAAACAGTGTATTAAATCGTCCAAGTCGGTCACTTTTCTATGCCAAAGACCCAACTTCAATAGCATTGCTTAAAGAACCTGTGCGGCCATTTCGTTGTGGGTAGGATTTGTACAAGAGTGGTTATGACGTTCCTATTCTTTTTGTGTGCTCGCAATAGTAACATTGCTAAGGAGTATAGAAGAGTATTAAAAAATATAGGCACAACTTTACATCTCTAAAACAACTGTAGAACACACAAAGCTTGTTTATTTAGAGAAAAGGCCACCAACGGATGATGTTATCAGATTGCAAGGACTAGACCGGGCATTGATTCACCGTCAAATTTGTCTAGCTCGGTCTGCCGCAGGGGGCAACAATCAGATGATCTTTTAGAAGAGAATGCGAAGAAAGACTCTGGGCATTGAGACCACTTTGGCTTGATGTGACATCTTCAACAAAGGCTTCTTTGGGCTTGCACTTCCTTGAAAGAACGATTTGGATGGCACATTAATCACTGAAGATATTAGCAATCAGAAAGTCCCATTGGTGAAGTCTTTGCAGACACACCATTCACCATCAAAATGCGTTGATCGAAGAATTCAAATAGTCCCTATGCCATTTCAGAGGAAGCAAAAGGAATATTTCCCAACCTTAAGTTTTCACATTTATCTCACGAGTTTTCAATATCGACCTTGACAATCAGGTTTGCTATTGAGGTCTTTGAAAGCAATTAGTCGCTAGAATTAATTAAAAGTTTAACTTCTGTAGCCTGCAAGCTGTGCGCATTTGTCAAGATAATGGCCGTAATTTTCATATACTAATCATTTTCTAACAAGTTGTTTGTATGTCAACTGCTCACAAGCTAGAGAAGTGAAGGATCAATAAACGTACGAATCTAGAAGGCGTGTATTTGTGTCTATTGGATATCATTTAATTCAGTTGGAAAGAAGAGTTCCCTTGTATTGAATTTTGAATCTCCATTATTTAATATAAACTGGAAATCACTGCTGCCTAGCTACTTTTTCCTATTGTCCAAATCTTTGCTGCAGTACGTCGACATCTATCTTGAGTTTAGTGCTACGCATAGCAACCTAGATTTGCTATTGTCTTGCCAGCGATGTCTTTCCACAAGTAATAACTTCTTTCAGAGTAAAATCCGGAGGAGGTTAACCTCATCTCTTAACAAGTCTGCCGCTTCCTTTACACTTCACATTTCACTTCTCATTTATTGCTTGCAGGAGGAATTCACAATGTTGGGTGGAGTTTGAGAAATATCTTGCTGCACATTAATGTGTATCTTCCCAGAGATTCTATTTCTGACGGTTATCATTCCTTTCACTATTTATCAGACCCACGCCATGACAAGCAGTCTCTTTGATCTTTGTGCAGATCACCATATGCATATTCTACTTTTAAATATTTTATTGCATGCATTAAATATCTAATGCAAATTCTTTGGTGATCATAATTACATCCTTCTTTTCATTCATATGATTGTGTGAGATAACACTCTTCCAAAAAGTTAAAAAGAGGGGGGACATTTGAGTTAAACTTTTCTTAATGAGTTTTATCCTCTATATATCAATGGTTTTGAAATCTGGTGGTGTAAGTTATAATGTGTGAATGCTTGCTTCAATTACTTTGCAAATATCAAGTGTCAAGTTCTCTTTTCTCTTTTCACATTGAAATTAATCTTATCCGTGGTATTTATAGGAAAACAAGGGAAAACAAAGGAAAGCGAAGGAAAACGAAGGAGGGGGGGATTCACTTATTTATTGATAATCCATTTATTGATGATTCACTTATTATCCATTTCATTTAATTATTCTATTACTTGAAGTTAGTGCTTACAATGATTTCACTTGAATAACTTGATTTTCTTTTTTAAATAGGAAATGAAAGGAGGAAGGAGGAGCATTTTTGTTCACACAAAGGACTTACAACATTGAAGCATTGGAAACAATCTTGGACAAATTTTGGAGTTGATAAAATCGGGCATTGACGATTGAAGTTAACTAAGCATTTTTTAAATGCTTTAAAGGGCTTCTTCTATGTTTTAGTTTTCTCTCTTAGATCAACTCACTTTCAATTTGGGTTTAAAATCAATCACTGATTTGATCTTTTCAAAGTTGGGTTAAAACTAAACCCTAAAAACTCACTAGCTTTTGGATTTGGCTAAAATTGAACAAATCAACTTCACATTTAGCTTGGTGCTTTGAAATGAATTCATCTTTTCTTTGAGGCTATAAAACGAACAAGTGCTTGATTTGTGTGATTTTATCTTTAGTGCATTTTGAGTGTGTATCCTCTCCCCTTGCGCTTCATGCAATCTAGGGTGAAAGAGAAACAACCAAAATGCATTTTATTGCTTTGAGTCACCTTTAGAGGGGCCTACCTAAGAGACACATCCAAAAGGAGAACTCGAAGGTGACTCCAACTGGTTTTTCATTCGGGTCGGTATATAAATGGATAAGACTAAACTGTCAAGTCCTCATGGTATGTAGGCCTTAGCCTTACAGTGTCTTTCAGAACATGGTACTACTATAAAACGTATAAGAGCCCCTAGTAGGATTGATTAAAGCCTTCAATGGCTTGTTGGATGCTCGCAAGGTGCCATGTCCCCGATGTCTCATCATTAAAAACCTTGTTTGTAGTAGCCATCCAGTCCATCCAATGAGTTTATCAAAGTGGTGCATTGGAACTTAGATTCCAAGAAGTTACTTGCCATGTCTAATCTTGGTTGAAATATAGAGGTTAAGACTTCATTCTTAACATACCTTTATATTTTTTCCTTGGTTGCATGTAAAATCACCTCTTCTACTACGAAGGGCATGAGGAAAGCCCACCAAGAAAAATATACCAATTGAGCTAGGGTGTTATATTGCTTGTGAGTTAGTTTGAAAACACAGTGCTTTGATTGAAAACATTGGAAAACCAACATTCAACATGAGCATCAAATCTCAAATCATTTAGGAGAAGAAAATATCCTTAAACAAATTCACATGTTATTGCTTGCCCTTGGGATTCATATCCTTAGAGGCTTCTAAACATTTGGATTTCATCTCAATTTTCTCCTACTAAGGTCAACAATAGGTAACTTTTGCCTCAAATTTCCTTGGTTTCTGCATAATACACTTTGCAGGATAAGGGGAAAGTTGAGACATTAGACATCTAGATTCAAAATCTAACCAAGAGCGTGTTTGTGGTAAAAAGAATCCATTAAGCAAAGATTAAATCAATTGGACACCACATATGTGCTTGGCATCTTTTGGTCGTATGGTTTTCATGCAAACATTGGTCTTTTGATTTTGAATTACTTTTAGAGAAAGGCATGTTCTTCACTATCTTGGTCTAGTAAACAGGTTCTTCCTAGGTTCATTTAGGATCAAATCAAACACTTCATCCACATTACAAACATCTATCAAAGCTCATCCCAAAACAAGAGCTTTGAAAACATCATTCTAGACTTGGGTAAATCTTCAAAATCAAAAACACCTTGTTTAGTTAGGAGTATGGGAATGCATCCTTTCTCATACCTCTAATTAAATCAGCAATCCTTTGAACAAGTTCATCCTAAAATAATATCTTACATCTTAGGGTTTACAAGTTCACAAATCCAAATCAAACAATCAAAATCAAGCCCTAAGTCTAGCATTGATCCAAAGTCCCTAAACATTCAACACTCATATCATTCACCCCTTTCATCCTTCATCTCGTCATTGGTCCTAAGAACCCTAGAGGTCACTTTTACAATGAGGTCAAAGCATAAGATGAACATGGAATATAAACTTTATCCATACATCATGAGTAATCCAACTCAACTAAGCTATCAAAGCCTTACAATGCCAATTGATTATCAACACTCACATCTTTACAAACCGTACATCATGGGATCGTTACCTCCCACAAATGTCAATGTCACAAAAAGTGTGATTATGCCCAATCAAAGATTGGAACACATCTCCCGATGGAAAATCCAAGTCCAAACCTACAAGTCTATCAACCGAATAATCAATGCATGAGCCTTCAAACGAATAACGTCATCCCACCAAATCCCTACATGCCAAATGAGAATGTACCAAGTGCAAGTTTTCCAAACATGAATCCAGAAAACTTTGGGATAAATATGTTTGCAAATAATAAGAATATTGTTCAAAATCCAAACAAGATGTTAACAACTCTGTGTATCAATCCAAGTCAGGGTAACACCATGCAAAATCAAAGTTACCTAAAACATGACAATGTGGTTCCCAACACCAACAATGTTCAATTTCAAACTATCATGCCGAATCTAAACATCATCCCAAATTAGAACATTGTCTAAAATCAAACACAAGTACACACTCCAAATCTACTTAAACAAAAGCCAAATCAACTATATCAAGGGAGTCAAGATTGAAATCAAGATCAAATCTGGCGAGATCAAATTGCTGCACTTACCAAAATAGTTGAGTCATTGTGCCAAGAGACATCTCCACCACCATTACTCATATCAACAACATTCCTTAGTTTAGGGATCCCCCCTTTACCTAGCACCAATCACTCCATATAAATCAATCCACCTAGCACCAATCACTCCATATAAATCAATCCACCTAACACCAATCAAGCCATGTTATCTTGGAATGCGTATCACTTCAACAAACAATGGTCCAATTTTTACTAGATGCTTTTGTGAGAAAGGCAAACATTGATTCTCAACATCTAACAATATGGACCTAGGAAAACAACTAGATGAGTTAAAAAATGTAATGCAAGTAGAAGAGATGCTCATAGCAAGAGTTAATCTGATAGTGCAAGTAACCTATGCTCATGGAGGGCAATACAAATACAATGGTTATACAATTAGCTTCCCACAAGATATCAAATCAATAGAAAAATATCTTCCACATAGAATTACAAACTTGGATGTCTTAGTGGTTCACAGATTACATACACAAGGTAACCATTATGATTTAGAAGCCATGTATGGGTTGCATTACAACACAAAATCAAATATGACCCATACTACAAAGATGTTGGATTAGATGTTGACTCTCTAACACAACTACCTAATACAAGTATGGACATTTTGAACATGCTTCATACCATTACTATTGAAAGTGAACATCTAGCCAAAATAGACATTGATTCTATGATTGTTGACAATCAAACTAAAACTAAAATAACTTACTCATCATCATTTATGCCTAAATTACCAAACAATTGTCATGAGCTTGAAATCATAAGAGAAACATTGCAATTTAGAGAAAAAAATGGTGCCCTTATTCATTGGCCCCAAATTATGCGCCATCAAAGCCAAGCCCTTGCCTAGGTGTATGTGAAAAAAATGTAGAGGATTTCATACCAATCACCATTGATAGCCTTCGTCTCCATATACAACAATTGCCAAATACTCAATTGGCTGAACAACTCATGCATTTTGGATCTTCCTTGAGAGGAACCTACTCATATTGGAATAAGTGTCGTGGTGAGAAGTCAAATATGATCAACCAAATAGGATCCCCCACTCTCTTCTTCACATTAAGTGTTGCAGATACTAAATGGCCAGATTTACACCGACTGTTCTCTAATGGTGTACCACCTAGGCTACAAACAAACAAAGCCCACATAGATAGCAATATTAATAACCCTCACACCACATCCCTTTACCTACATCAACGATTCACAATATTTCATGAAGAAGTGATAGAGAGACTCCTTTGTGCAACAGATTATTGGTATAGGTATGAACGATAACATCAACGACCTACACATGTACATGGATTCATTTGGCTTGAAAATGCATCAGACATGGACAACCTTGACTAGGGAAACCATGTAGATGTTGAAAAGGAAAAATCATTCTTTGACAAACATGTTTCTTCATGGAACCCTCATTGCCCAACTGATAGAAATAACACACGACATCGATCTTTGCAAGATGATCCATGCTTGCTAAATACAACCATCAACCAAATTATTGTAATAATCATACTGGAATGGTTCAATACATTTATTTGTTTGTTGTGAACATTAGCGCAACAATTTTTTCATCTTTCCTCAAAAACCTTAACTTTATCCCTAAGCCTTACTCAATTTTTCTACTACAAATTTTCAAGACCCTAACCCTAATCCAATTTTCCAAGAAATATTTTTACTACAATGGTTTGATCTTATTTTAAAAAGGTGAATATTTTGTACAGATGATCGATGCTAACAATTGGTAAAGCATATATGAATGTTGGCAATGGGGCAGGGTACTATTTGACAGACATGAATAGGTAATTGTTGAGTTGATGTTGTTTTGTAAGAATTAGTATAAAGAATAAGGGATCCTCATCCCAGATCATGCAACACTAACCAGTTAAATATCCAAAAGGAATAAATTCTCACAGAGAAATAAATTCAAATGTAATGTGTAACAAATGCATTTCATCAAAAAGCATACTACTCTCCAAACAAAAAATTCACAAGGAAAGTCCTTTGTGGTTGATAAGAAAATATAGAATAGCATAAGATATCTTCATAGCTAGGGAACTTTTCCACATAAAAGTTCTTACATGAAAGTAGACAATTGGAAGTCACTTGACTCTTGCTAACACCATCTATAGCATACATTTACATTTTTGTTCTATATATCTTTATTTTTTATTCTTTTGTTGTTTGATATTCATCAGGGACTCCCTTGAGGTATTGTATATGACAATGAAAAGTTTTGTCATGAATGTTAATCAAGATCGATATTATAAATTAAAATAATGTTTCTTCACATTACAGCTTAGATTGAAATATATATATTGAAGGCCAAATTAAACACACTCGTATCATATTAAAGGCACTCTATATATTGAAGGCCTATATAGGATGAAGGCCAAATTTAGTAACCTTTTCCAACTCAAGATATCCGCAAAATGGATCCTTTGAAAAGCTAAAATTCCAAAACCTTTGCCAGGGAGAAGAAAGTGCATAAGATGTTTGATAGAATGCCACAAAGAAATGTTGTTTTATGAACAACAATTAACATCTTGGCAAATGTTAACTATACCACCTATATACAATACTTGCACAATATGCCTCCTGCTTTTACTATGTATAAATAATGCTCAATAAAGTATATAAAACTATGGGCGTATCCCTTGTAGCTCCCCGACCGCAAGTGCTAGTTTAGCCGATAGGCTATATTGTGCATGAGCTTTCTACTAGAAAGTTGTCTCATGTCAGACGAGAAGTTGTCTCATGCCGAAATTTATTTAGCCAAGAAGTGTTGTCACGTGATTGCAGCCGCCAGGAAAGCCAAGAAAGTGACATTTTTTGAATGCCAATTTTTACTGCCGCTGGCGCTCCATGTAGCTTGACCTTGCTACGCACCTTCTTGTCGTCCTCTTGTTAGAAACTTCATCACGGCTTAGGCTTACTATAAGTCTACTTGAGACAGGTTTGTGTCATGTAAAAAATTATTTTCTGCTTTGCTACGGTTTCATTCTATACCGAGATTGTTTAGGTTCCTGTAAAAAATTCTCCTTTACTAGGGTTTCGTAAGCAACACAAGGCAATTTTTGCATTTCCCCGCTTCAGGTTCGTGTTTTTATTTGTTGCATCATACACAAATCTAGAAAAATTCATGTCAATTGGGTTTTGTCCTGCATCCTACATCTTACCTTAGAGTTGTTTGGGTTTTCTAAAATTTGTTCATAAAATATTACAGAGGGTATTGCAGGTCTTATGATGGATATTGCAACAACAGAGGAAAAAATAGCTAGGTTGATGGATGGTGCTGAACTAGAAGCAGTAGTTGGCAAAGTTGTTATTGAGGAGTTCGAAGAAGAGGTAAATTCTTGTGCTTCACTACATTTTTTTTTGTGAGAGTAGTCTTCGAGTATCCTCTGCAAGCTCAGTTGGAACAATCTCTATTTTGTAAAATACTTTTCTTCTTTTTGTAGCACATTATCTTCTAGAATCTGGTTTTTTTTGTCTTGGGCCTTAGATGTAGTTTGTATAAATCAGAGCTAAACATCGAATGCAATTACTTATTAGGTTATTTGAATTTTTTATATCCTTCCTACTATCAGCACTCTCCACATTAGCGCCATTCTTTTTCAGGGCACCAACTGCAACTCGTTTATCCAATATGCCCTTTTGTTGAAAATTATAAGCCAAAGGCCCAAAATAGAATCAGCTACGATTAACATTAGTAAGCCTTCTAGAACTTTACATTCTTGTTCCAGGTGAAGAGAAAATATAAAATCATGGAAGAATTTATAATTATGTCCCCTCCTTGCATTAAATTGCAACTCGTCTATCTGGTATACCCTTTGGTTGAAAATTATAAGCCAAACGCCCAAAACAGAACCAACAAGGATTAAAATTAGTAAGCAAGGCAAGTGACATTGGAGAGAAAGGCATCTACTTGTGCCTTTTAAATACATTATTTAGTATCTGAGCTATTATGGGATATCTGAGTTGTGATTGTCAGTCTTCTGTTTGTATTTCTGTACTTACCTCTGTTCTATGTCGATTAGTTATTTTAGAGTGAATTTAGTCTAGCTAAGAAGTGTGTAAACTGAGGTTTTGATTGCTCAAAATGAATTAATTTAGCACGAATGTGGGGTAGTTGTTCTTTAATTTCCTTCTGAGACTAACTTCCATTTCGGTCTGTCAAAGAGTGGAAAATTTGTAAGAATCTATGCATTTAATGTCAATTACATCCTACAATAAAGTATTGGATTATGGTGGAGAAATATGATGTAAAGAGGTTGATGGCTCTATCTTTGTGTGGATGTATATATATGAAACATTATACAAAACTTGGAATGACAGTCACTATGAATGACAGGTTATAGTCTAAATGGCAGATATGATAGAAAGGTCACATTAATGGAGCCAATGGTGAAACAAATGGATTGTGCAAATAAGATGGAAGTGTGTAAAGGGACTGGACATCCAGGTTGAAGGGGATCACAACGAGTAAAGGGGTAACAATTTCAAGATAAACAACAATCAAGTGGTTAGTAGAGGACAGCAGGTTGAAAGATCAAAGACAAAGCATATGGGACAATGATAAAGGAAACTTTGAAGATAATGCAATTTTTAATAACATCAGATTTAACATTTTACCAATTTAAGGATGACATGGCTGAAGCAAGTGACTTGGTAAGGAGCCTGCTTTTGATGTTCCCTTTACAACCAGTCAGCCAGATATGTGCTGGCGAAGAAGATTTCTTGTTTGCTGCATAACAGTACATGATATGCTATCCAACATTAGTGATATATATTGCACCAATTTTTTAGAACTTCAAGTAATATTGCCAAAGATAATAACAAATTATACATAGCTAACGATGCCTCCTATCAATGCAATAGCTTATAAAATAGTGGAGGAAACCATACAAGAGGCATAATAGTTTCACTCTGCCTAATGTTAGTGAGAATAAAAAAACTTCCTAGTTCCAAGAACAAATTTCTTCTTTTCTCCCCATTACGACAGTAAATTAGAACTTAAAATATTGTATGTATCCAATGGTACACCTACAATGTACAACAGTAAATTGTTATTAAATATCATAACAGTTATTATTTTACTACTATTTTCTTGTACTACATCATAGTTCAGCATAATTGCAAAACTAAAAACCAACACATATGAACTACATTATGAAACTGGTATGTGGACTAATCCCAAACATGGCTTCTAAGAAAAGAATATGTAATTAGAAGCTAGAGCTATTTAGAACTTCATCTTGATTCAAAGTAGCAATAGTAAGGGATACACCCTTCAATACCTTCTTGAAGTATCTCAGATTAATCTATCTCTGGAACCCTAGGAAAAAGCTTTTGCAGTGGAGAATCTCTTCTGTCCTTGACAGCTATTACTGCACATCTGGCTAGTGCATGTGATGCAAGAGCATCTAGTGGTGTAAGGGAAATCTTGCATCACCCAAAAATAGTTAAATTTCAAGTTTCTCAATTTTTAGATGTTTTTACATTTTTGGATAAATTTTTCGTCATAATAAAATTTCCAATTTACGGTTTTTATTTTCTATTCTTGGGTTGAAAGATATTGTAGTTTTAGTTTCCCAGATTTGCACTTGAAAATCTTCCATGTTATATTTGAGGCACTTAGAGTTCTTGGATCAGCCCTGAAACTTTTTGAAATTGGCGTAACAATTTTGAGCACGTTATTGACTTCGAAACCTTTCCAACGGTTCAAACGGTTCGCGAATCGGAGTCCCAGATCAAAAGTTATGGCCCCAGGAAGTTGGCACACTTTCTAGAAGATACAATTACAAATGTTCTTTTGAAATTTGAACTTCAATTTGTAATTTTTCGGTACCAAACCGCCTAAACTCAAATTTGAATGTTGTTTTAGCTCCAAACTAAAGAGGAGCTCTATTTATGGGCGGGTTTCTAATTTTTGGGTAACTTTTTGGAGGACAAGCTCACATATTGCGAAAGGGTGATTCTGTAGCTTTCTGTAACTTGCGTGTGTTGTAGAACTGGGAGATCTAAGATCCTCTACATGTAAGAAGCTCCATTTTCTGAATAATAAAATTATTTAGTTATTTGTGGGTAATTTTTTAGGTCTCGGGTTGTGCACTCATCAAGTGGTATCAGAGCAGGTTTTTTCTTGAGCATGTGGACAGATCATCGATCGTGAGGCAGTTCACACCAGGACCGTGGTTGTGGGTCGAGGTCAAGAAAGATGCCTCCAAGAGTGATGCCTGGTAGGCATGGTGGTGTCAGAGGTGGTTGAGGTGGCAGAAATGATGGTGGAAGAGATACACTAGTAGCCCTCCAGAGACAGATTGACGCATTACAAGAGTAGTTGAGAAGAGGGTTAAACCTAAGGGAGGAAAGTGAGGATGAAGGAGAGGAAGAAGGATCAAATTTAGAAGAGCAAGAAGAAGCAATTGATCAAGAACAAATGTGGCTAATAAGGGCCATTTCAAAAATCAGGAAAAGACCCAGAGCAGAAGTCCCTAATTACTCTGTAAGTCTGAACCTAGAAGAGTTGATCAACTGGATCAATGAGCTAGAAGAATATTTTGAGTATGAGGAAATAGAGGACCCAGATTAGGTTAAGCTTTTGAAAATGAAGCTGAAGGGACATGCTAGTATTTGGTGGAAAAAGGTCTAGTTGGAAAGAAATCGAAGAGGAAAAGGAAATATCACCAGATGGGCTCACATGGTAGAGAAACTAAAGAAGCGGTTCATACCAATGGACTACGAGTTAGATCTGTTGAAGAATTTGCAAGGGTTGAAGCAAGGAAGCAGATCTGTGAAAGAATATACTGAAGATTTTCACAAGATAATCATCAGAACATGCCACACAGAGGCCAATAAGGAGAAGGTAGCCCGATATCTTAATGGGTTATGACTGAGCATTCAGGAGGAGTTAAGCCTAGTCAGAATGACCACCATTGAGGATATGTATCAGTTTGCTCTAAAGGTGGAAGAGAAGTTGAACAAAAGATTTGATGGGAAGCAAAAATGATGAGGAGGTCAAAGTGGAAGGGGCAATGGAAGACCTTCAGGAAGCTGAAATGATGATGAAAAGAAAAGTGAAGATGTGGGTACCACGAAGCCAAAGAAATCTTCTACCACCCCTGTGATCAAAATAGTGGTGATCAAAGAGGTAGAGGATGAGGGAGATATGGACAAGGATCCGGAAGAGGTGGTTTCAAAGAACATGTTTCCAAAGGTGGTGAAGAAGGGCATCAAGCTTATGAATGTCCACAACACCAAGGAAGGGCGCACAAAAGGCCGTAGGTCATGGAAGGGGTTATGATGCAGATGAGGAGGCCTAATATGAACATTTGATGATGTTGAAAGGGGAGAAGCCCTAGTGATTAGGAGAGCCCCAAGACCCAGGAAAATGAACCTAATAGAGGAAGAACGTATTTCGCATTGGCAGTGCGTGAAGGAAAATGCCAGATGTCATTGATTGGGAGCACCGGAACCTGTGTCAAGAGATGGTCACAAAGTTGAAGTTTAAGAGGGAAAGGCACCCGCATCCGTATCGGATTGCCTGGTTGCAGAAAGACCACAAATTTTTGGTCAATGAGCAGTGCCTAGTAAAGTTCAAGATCGGGAGCTACCATGATGAGGTACTCTGTGATATCATCCCCATGGATGCATGTCACATGTTGTTGGGGAGGCCGTGGCAGTTCGATAGGCGAGCTATACATGATGGCCATGCAAACACTTATTCCTTGACAAAGGATGGGGTTCGCACAGTTGAAACCCCAAGGAGACCAAGAAAAAGTATGCAAGGCTTGAATTTTATGCGTAGATGGAAGAAAATTTTAGAAGGTATGAAGCATGAGCATGTGTGTTATGCATTGATTCCTAGAGTGAGTAAGGAGTATAGTGAGAAAGTTCTAGAAGAAGTTTCTAGGATGTTGGATGAGTTTCAGGATATTGTTTCTAATAATTTACCTGAGGGTTTACCAACAATAAGGAAGATTATTCATTAGATTGACTTGATTCCTGGAGCTAGTTTTCCAAATAAGGCAGCTCATAGAATGACTCCAACAGAAAATGAGGAGTTGAACAAACAAGTTCAAGAGTTGTTGAGAAAGGGTTTGATATGGGAGAGTTTGAGTCCATGTGTAGTACCTACAGTACTAGCACCAGAGAAGGATGAGGAGTGGAGGATGTGTATAGATTCCCAAGCCATAAACAAGATAACAATCAAGTACAGATTTCCCCTGCCAAGGATGGATGACCTGATGGACTGCTTTGAGTGGAGCTCAGTACTTCACAAAGATTGATCTCAAGAGTGGATATCACCAAATCTCGATTCGAGAGGGAGATGAATGGAAGACTACCTTCAAGACCAAAGAGGCCTATAATGAGTGGTTATTCATGCCTTATAACCAATGCACTTCGAGCACATTCATGCCTGAACGAGGTACTAAAAGAATTTCTGGGAAGTATTGTTATTGTGTATTTAGATGATATTTTGATTTTCAATAAGACATTGGATGAGGATCTAATGCATATTCAGAGAGCCTTTGAGAAGTTAAGAGAAGAGAAACTGTTGATTAATCTGAAGAAGTACAGTTATGTGAAGAGGGAGTTAGTGTACTTGGAGTTTGTTGTCTCAGCAGAAGGTCTCAAGATGGACCCAGAGAAGGTGAAGACTATTCTGGAATGGCCTACCCCAAGAACTACGACCGAGGTGAGATCTTTCCATGGTTTGGCTAGTTTTTTATAGAAATTTCATTAGAAACTTTAGTAGTATTTGTGGACCTGTGACTGAAACAATGAAAAGGGATAGAAAAGAATTCAAGTGGAGCAAGAAGCAGCAAAATTTTTTGAACTATTGAAGCAGAAGGTAACAGAGCAACCTATTCTAGCCCTCCCAAATTTCAACAAGGTGTTTTAGGTGGATTGTGATACCAGTGGTTGTGCCATTGGAGCAGTGTTGAGCCAAGAACGTAAGCCCATTGCCTATTTCAGTGAAAAGTTAAATGATGCCAAGAGAAAGTATTTTGTATATGATCAAGAATTTTATGCAATAGTTCAAGCATTAAAGAAATGGAGACATTATTTTTTTGAAGGAATTTGTTCTATATACTGATCATCAGGGTTTCAAGTAGTCACCTAAATAGTCGTGAAAATTAAATCGTGAGGCAAATGAAATGGGTAGAGTTGCAGAAGACCTTGTTTTGAAACATAGGAGTGGGAAGTCAAATAGGGTCAACTATTGCATGTCTTTAGTAGGAGTGTATACATTGATGACAAAGATGCGCATTGATATCGGGTTTAATGAACTTAAGACACATACACGAAGATTCAATTTCTTGGTAAAAGGCTTAAAGCTTCTGCAAGGAAAACCTATTACAAGGGATGTGACAAGGTACGGATTACACCAGATGGCATGTTATTTAAGAGAAGCTAATTGTGTATCCCGAGGAGTTCCATGAGGGAAAATCTGATAAAGGAGAAGCATAGTGGAGGAATGGCAGGACATTTTGGTCGGGATAAGACCATTGCCATTATCAATGAGCATTATTATTGGCTTCAGTTGTCACAGGATGTGAAGAAGTTTGTACAAAGCTGCATGGTATGTCAAATGGCTAAAGGAGTGAGCCAGAATATAGGCTATATCAACCTCTACCTCGTACTCCTGTGAGGCCGGTGGAGGATATATATGAATTTGTTCATTTCCTCAAGGACACAATGAGGAATGATTCAAATTTTGTGGTGGTTGATAGGTTTTTTTGAAGATGGCACATTTTATTCCATGTCGAAGACCCATGATGCAGTCCACATTGGTTTTAATTTGTTCTTCAAAGAGGTGGTGAGGCCACATGGTCTCTGCCGTGAGTACAGCCAAATCATGACACCAAATTTGTGGGGTACTTTTGGAGGACCTTGTGGAAGAAGCTGAAGACAGAGTTGAAGTTCAGTTCTGCACACCATCCACAAATAGATGGGCAAACAGAGGTTGTTAACAGGAGTATGGGTAACCTACCGAGATGTTTGGTAGGAGATAAACTCAAGGGATGGAACTTGATCTTTACTCCCCATGCGTGGTTCTTTTCTTACAACAATTCTGTCAATAGAAGAATTGGTAGATCACCATTCCAGATTGTGTATGGAGGTAGCCCCATAATAGCTTCAGAATTGAGGAAGATGGACCAAGAGAAGAAAATAAGTGTTGAAGCCAAAGATTTTGCATAACACATCAAGGATATACATGAGAAGGTAAGAGAACATATTAAAAATATGAATATGCAGTATAATGCTAAGGTAGGTCAGAAGAGGAGGTATAAGGAGTTTCAGATTGGTGATGAAGTGATGGTCCACTTGAGGAAAGAAAGGTTTCTAGTGGGAACATATAACAAATTGAAGATGAAGAAGTTCAGTCCCTGTAAAATTTTGAAGAAGCATGATTCAGGGAATGCATATGAGATAGAGTTGCCAGATAGATTCAACATTTCCCTTGTGTTCAACATTTCAGATTTGATAGAATATCATGAAGGTGGCGCAGAGGAAGTACCAAAGATGGAATAGTGTGGGATTCCCACACCTACTTCAGAAAAGGAGGAGATTGAAGAAATCCTGGATAGTCGTGTGGGAAGGAGTACCAAGAACAGACAGTATGAAGAATATCTAGTGAAATGGAAAGGAAGGCATGTTGAAGATTCATCCTGGTTGCCTAAGGTAGAGGTCAACCATTTGGGATTTCCTCCACCATCTGAGACGTGACAGGGTCACTTCTCAAATTACCTTGGGTGTGTGATGCAGGAGCATCCAGTGGTGTAAGGGCAATCTTGCATCACCCAAAAATAGTTAAATTTCAAGTTTCTCAGTTTTTAGATGTTTTTACATTTTTGGATACTCTTTTCATCATAATGAAATTCCCAATTTATGGTTTTTATTTTCTATTCCTGGGTTGAAAGATATTGTAGTTTTAGTTTCCCAAATTTGCACATGAAAATATTTTGAGTTATATTTGAGGCACTTAGATTTCCTGGATCAGCCCTGAAACTTGCCAAAATTAGTGTAGCAGATTTTACGCACTTTATTGACTTCGAGACCTTTCCAACGGTTCAAACGGTTCACGAATCAGAGTCCCGGATCAAAAGTTATGGCCCCGGGAAGTTGGCGCACTTTCTAGAAGATACAATTGCAAATGTTCTTTTGAAATTTGAACTTCAAGTTGTAATTTTTCGGCGCCAAACTGCCTAAACTCAAATTTGAATGTTGTTTTGGATCCAAACTAAAGAGGAGCTCTATTTATGCGCAGGTTTCTAATTTTTGGGTAACTTTTTGGAGGACAAGCTCGCATATTGCGAAAGGGTGATTCTGTAGCTTTCTGTAACTTGCGTGTGTCGTAGAACTTGGGGATCTGAGATCCTCTGCGTGTAAGAAGCTCTATTTTTTGAATAATAAAATTATTCCCTTATTTTTGGGTTATTTTCCATGTCTCGGGCTGCGCCCTCATCAGCATGTTCCATGTACATAAAAAACTCCACTGAAACCATGGAAAGTGACTTACTTCAAGATTCTGCACAAAATGTGTCGTGCTATAAATGATGCGGATGATAAAAGATGGAAAAAGCTTGTTGGATATTATTACAAAACCCCACCAAAGAAGCATTTTCTATAATCTGAAACGAAAGAAAACTAATCCCCATATGTTGCAAGATAGCAGTTAAAGATTGTTGTCGGTGCGCAAGGCGGTGAAGATAAGGATAAACAAAATTTGAGTTGGAATGTTAGAAAACCATGTAGTTTCACGAAGTAGTATGACGGCGTGAGACAAATTTCTGAAGTAGTATAATGGCGTGCCCGAAAATTTTGGCTTGAGCAACTGCAACATCAAAAACAACCAAAGCAATACCTTACCTCAGTTTTGTAATAGGGTCATTTGGTAAAATATGTTCAGAATGGGCTTTCATATATTGGTTGAGGTCTAATGGAGATTTAAAATAATCTTATAAGAAAGTAAAAGCATAATGAAGATAAATAAGATTCATTTATTGTAATCGATCAAGCAAGATAGATTGTTTATATTCTGTTTATTACTGTATGATAGAACAGGAAAAACTATAATTCCAATTATTGCTACATTTCACTCAAAAATATTTGAATCATCCACAAGTCAATGCCTCTACATATTCTAAAGGTCTCATTAAAAACAAAAAATTGCAAAACACAACATAATTAGTGTTGCAAAAGGAGATAAATATAATGTACCATAAGGACGTCAGAAATTGCAATCTAAAAAGATATACAACAAATTCCTCTGCACACAGGAGTGTTTTAGTAATCCCTATCATAGTAGTCTTCTATACAAAATGATTTTTTGATGAAACAAATTACAAATATAAAACAAAGTTTGTCAATCCTCTGTACACAGTACATTTCTGGGCAATAGCAAACTAAAGAGATATACAATGAATTCCTCTACACACGGCAAGTGTCTTACTAATCCTTGTCAAACCAAGCAAGTAAGCTA
>VDFB02390592.1:0-54167 GCA_007258455.2 Sequoia sempervirens | reverse complement strand
ATGGATATGCCATACGTACGTATCGACATGGTATACAAACACATATGCATACAGGATATACATGTGTATACCTACTCACGTTACCTATCGCCTGTGAATAACAATGCTATTATTATTATATTTGCTTGAGATTTACATATTTACATATTAACACAATGACGTAAAATGTATACTGAAAGTACGCTGACTGGCTCGCAATATACATGTTTAACGTTTAGTACGTATAAGTGTAAATATTTAAATATGTAAATATTTATATATTTAATCGTATATAAATATATATTTATATTATAATTTTACTAAATATATATGTATGTATATATATAATCTAATATATTTAAATAGAAATATTTAAATACTTATATACACATATATATATATTAAAGTAAATATTTTTATAACAGAAATATATATTTATATATTAAATATATAAATCAAAGGATTTGGAAATTAAGTAAATATTACCTTGAGTAATATTTAATATCATGGTAAAATTATTAAAGTAATTTTAAATGAAGTCTTATTTTAAAGCTTTATTTAAAACATATAAATTTGTGAAAAGCAATTTCGAATGAAAAATAATTGAAGATTTCATTTATTAATGACGCCTCTTTAAGGCATATAATAAATATAAATTTCGTTTTAAAACTATGTCGAAACTATGGAAGTGAAAATAAAATGAAATGAAATACGTTTTCATGAATAATCGCGTGAAAAAGCCACGCGCAGGAAGAAAACGCGTCTGAAGCGCGCGATTGGAAAAACTGGTCTTTGAATGGCGCAAATACTGATCTCAAGGCCACGAAATGGCAATGTGGGAACGTCTGAGACTTGACCTTTTCGTTTGGAAAAAAACTTCTTGGTTTATAGCAACAATATAACCTAAAGAAAACTGAAAATGCCTTGAGCTGTCAATCCGCCATGAAAGTTGAAAAATTCTTCTCTTGCTGGCTCTAAGGAGGTCGAATCACCTTCAATTTGATGACTAAGGGTTTAAAAATCCGCCATCTATCATTTTGACTAATTCTGAGCACATAGATGTCAATACACATGCCTCCATTGGTGGAATCCGTTGCATTTCGGGCCCTATATATTGACGCCTTCCATTCATTGTAAACACACTTTTGGAGCAACCTGAGTTTACTATTTTTTTATTCCATATCCATTACATTATACTGCTTGAGTTTCCTGTATTGTTGAGTTTGATAAATTCAGTGAATTATTTCTAGCTTTTACCAGTCATAGTGAATTAAGTCATTTTGAGTTTAAAGTGTGGTATTTGTATAGCTGAGTAGGAATTGAGTGGTGGAAACATGTATGTGAGAAGAGATATAGGAGCTCACTATAGAGTGAAATACTTTCATAAAAAGAAGCCATATTTAGCTGAAACTCCGGAAGCTTATTTCAAGGAGAATTTAAAAGAACAAGTCTGGAAGGAGAAGCTCTAAAATCAGGCAAGAGTCTTCCTATTATATAAATTTTGTTTAAGTGTTGTTTATTTTGTGTCTTGTGATCGTTGCTTTCAATTAGCTTTAATAGGAAAGAACTAATTCAATGAATAAAGCAATGCATTAAAGGAGAAAATGTGTAAAGGATTCAATGATTAGGGGGAAATTGTAAAAAGGGATTGTTTGGTAAAGAGTTTAAGGGATTAGATTATTTATCTTGCATTAAAAAGAAATAATGGAAAAAGATAAAAGGAAAGGATTTATAATGCATTTTGAATGGTTATTGCATGTTGTGTATGATCTCTATATATGGAGAATACATAGACGTATTATTTATCTACTAGGATCGAAATGATGGCAGAATCAAGTGAAGTCTTTTAGCTTAAGTTATTAGGATAACTGAGACAAGTTAAGTACTCCTAGGATAAAGAATTCCTAGTTAGGAGGATTGATACAAGACACTTGAATACTGTTTTCATTTCTAGTAGGTTCGTTTGATTGTAGGATGTCTGGGTTGACGGATTCACCCATTGAAGGACAAACCTATGCGTAGAGTAAGGAAGCCTTAAGTCAAATAGGCCCTGAGTAGTGTTTATGATAGATGACCTTCATTCAAGCGCATCGAATGAGAATACTTTGGGCCAAAGTAGTGAAAGGTACTCACATCCACCTAGATGTGGAGATAGTTGAGACTATTAATCGCCAATTCATTGTGATCCGAAAGTAGTAGATCAAGATCAGGAACAAAGAAGGTTCTAGTTGTAGACACAAACACTATGCTCAGCTTGTAATCGTTAAAGGATACCCTACCAATCTCTTCTTCAAGGGAGGGCCGCTCATTGCAAATGATTCATGGACCGCATTATAAGTCCGTATTAGCCTCGAAAGATGCTTCTCCTCCACGCCAGTTACCATGTACCAAGATTTCTGAAAGGATCTGATTCCTCGGACCTTCTTACTCTATTTGTGCAAAAGCTACGAAAGGCGTATAACCGGTATTACTTTGTAACTGGATGAGAGTATTTGCAACGAAAAATGAAATTCATGAGGAAACATATTGTAAAATTCTGAAACATGCTACTAATAAAGAAAAGGAAGAACTTTTGTATTGTATTATTTTTGTATATGTTTACTACATGCTTTAAGCGAGAATTGGTGCTCTTAATTTACGCAAATAGGTCGCCATGCTGTTCTCACCACATGACTTGCCTACTGACATCGGCGCCCACTGCTGACTTTCTATTTATAGCCAGTTTCTGAAATGACTTACTATAAATAGTAAGTGCTCCATTTGCTTTCAAATTTTACCAGCAAATAGCTTGGAAGATGCTAATCACAGTGGCTTACACCGGTTTTCGAAAATTTTGACCTTTACCCTCTTTTGGGTCCCGAAGCCGGAAACCCTAATTGGTCTTGCATGCATATCAAATGACCTCCGCTTGTCCTCGCTTTTGCTGTATTGCGATCAATTTGTGATTTTGAAGTGCTAGGAGGCTACCGGGCCGAATGTATCCGCTTAAAATAGCAAGTTGTAATAAGGATTATCTCCGCTTTGTATGTCAAATCACTGCAAAGCTCTTAAAACCTACAAGGAATATGCATACATGCAAAGAAAACCCTGACATGCAAACCCTAAAAATAGCCCTCAAGATCAATCGAAAGTCAAGTATCTCGCCAGATGTCACACCATTGGGCGGTCTCAAAACCCAGAAATCTCCGCATACGCGTTGAAAAACTCTGCATCTGGAAATTCTTAAGCTGAACTGCTAAAAATAGTAAGTTGTCTGTTTCAGCTCAAATTTTGCACACGAGCAGCTTGATGTGTTCTGAATGCAGTGTAACTGTCGGAACTTTAAGAACGTTGAAGGAATGCTTGGAATTTCACACTTACTAAAAATAGTAAGTAGCCGGAATCTGATGAAAATTTGTTGAGAGCCTGCTGGAAGCACACTGACAACAGTGTTAGTCTTTATTTTCAATTTATTCACCTCGTTTGACCTCAGATTGATTGGGAAAGTACAAACCCTAATTCTCAGACTTGGCCAAATTTCACGTTAAGGTTCAACGGCGGGCACATCCCGAAAAGACAGACAGTAGAAAAGAGAGACAACGACAAAACGACCCAAAAGCAAAGCCAAAATTAGGGGGTCCCCATTTGTAATGGGGCGATGTGTGAAAAAGGTCGCAATAGGTTTACAAAGAGACTTCAATGCATCTGTAAAACACAACAAAATTGAGAACAAAATTTTTCTTATGCACATATTGATGTGGATAGCTTGAGAACTTGAGATGCTCTTGCATCAAACACCTCGGGAAGGAGAAATGTTCCATGAGTGGAGACTCAGGAAAATTTAGGCCAATCTGGAATCGACATTCCAAACTGAGCCAACTCATGTGCTTTCAACCAAGATGCCTCATCCACTGATTTTCCCCTCTAGCGAACCAGGTATTCCATGTACTCTTTACCACATGTTTTCTTTGCAACCCTGGAACCAATGATCTCATCTACTTCTTCAGTTTGTTTCACAAGTAGCTGATTCACCCAATATGTATTATCCGTGATATTTGTAGGCAAATGTGGTTGAGTACTTGTCTCTCCTTCAAAATATTTGTACAGATCACTGACATTGAAGATAGGAGATATATTTACATGCTCTGGAAGTTCAACCTAGTAAGCATTGGCTGAAAACTTACGTAGGATCCGGCAAGGACCTATTTTCTTCCGTTTTAACTTATTATAGGTTCCTTGTGGAAACCTTTCCTTTCTCAAATGAACCCAGACCAGTTCCCCAATCTGAAATTCCTGTGCTCTTTTGTGACGGTCAACAGATTCTTTGTACTTGGCTATACTCTTATCCAATTTTTCTTTCACCTCTTTATGCAAATCTTTGATATATTCTACAAAATCCTCCGCCATGACACTTTTTCTCACCAGGTCCGCACTATCTCTGAGTTCATCTACACCCCTAGGACTGAAACCATACACCACATTGAATGGACTTTTTCCAATACTCCTATTAATCGAATTGTTATAGGAAAACTCTGCTTGTGGCAACATCAAGTCCCACTGTTTTGGTTTGTCTCCAATCAAACATCGAAGGAGCCCAAACTCCTATTCACAACTTCAATTTGACCATCTGTTTGTGGATGGTAGGCTGAACTGAAGCCCAAATGTGTGCCTAATTTCTTCCACAATGTGCACCAGAAATAGCCAACAAACTTTGTATCCTGATCAGATATGATACTCTTAGGCAAACCATGCAACCAAACGATTTCTTTGAAAAAAAATTGGCTATATCGAAAGCATCACTAGTTTTCTAACATGGAATAAAATGAGCCATTTTTGAAAATCTATCAACAACCACAAAAATGAATTATTACCTCGCTGAGTTCGAGGCAGTCCCAAAAAAAAATCCATGCTAATGTGTTCCCACGGTCTCTCTAGAATCAGTAATGGCTGATACAGTCCAGTATTTTGTTTCATACCCTTTGCATGCTGACAAATTTTGCATCCTTGTACCATCTTCTTGACATCAACACTCATTCCTAGCCAATAATAACTCTCATTCAGCAAAGCTATTGTTTTATCTACTCCAAAATTTCCACCCAATCCGCCACTATGCTTTTCTTTGATTAAATTCTCCCTCATGGAGCCTCTTGGAATACATAACTTCTTTCCCTTGAGCAGCAAGTTCTCTTGAATGAAATACTCTAGCCATGGAGTTCAATCTAATTCCACTAGATTCTAACATGCCTCTTTGAAATCTGGATCTTGTTCATACAACTCACCCAAAGCATCAAAACCAACAACATTCACTTTCATCTCATTCAATAACAAAGTTCTCCTACTTAGTGCATCAACAACTCAGTTGGATTTACCACTCCTATGTTTTAACACAAAAGAATAACTTTGTAAAAACTCAATCCATTTCATATGCCTCCGATTCAACTTACCTTGGCTATTTATGAACTGCAGGGCATGACTGTCTATATACAACACAAATTCTTTTGGCAGCAAATAATGCCTCCAGTTTTTGAGTGCTTGCACAATCGCATAGAACTCCTGGTCATACACAAAATATTTCTTCTTAGCCTCATTCAACTTCTCATTGAAGTACGCTATTTGTCTTCCCTCTTGGCTGAGAACTCCTCCAATTGCTGTTTCACTCACGTCACAATCCACCTAGAAAACTTTTCCAAAGTTTGGCAGCGCCAATACCGGCTGTTTTGTTACCTTATTCTTCAACAACTGAAAACTTTTCTCTGCTGCAACTGTCCACTTAAAGTCTTTCCTTACTCCCTTCATTATTTCAGTTATAGAAGCACAAATTCTGCTGAAATTTCTTATGAACTTCCTATAGAAGCTCACCAACCCATGAAAACTACGAGCTTCAAAAGTACTCCTTGTCGATGTCCATTCAACAATAGGCTTTACTTTTTCAGGATCCATTTTTAATCCTTCTTCTGAAATTGCAAATCGCAAGTACACTAACTCCTTCATGAAAGTACACTTTTTCAGATTCACCATTAGTTTTTCTTCCTTCAATCTTTGCAAGATAGCCCTAATATGTTCTAAATGTTCTTTTGTTTTACTGGAAATTAAAATATCATCAAGGTAAACTATGACAAACTTACCAAGATAGGGTTTCAACACTTGATTCATCAATCTCATGAATGTACTGGGTGCATTTGTCAACCCAAACAGCATGACCAGCCACTCATATAATCCATCCTTCGTCTTGAATGTTGTCTTCCACTCATCCCCTTCACGGATTCTGATTTGATGGTAACCACTCTTTAGATCAATCTTCGTGAAGTACCTTGCTCCACTCAAACAATCCATTAAATTATCCATTTTGGGCAATGGGAATCTATATTTGATGGTGATCTTATTAATTGCACGGGAGTCTATACACATCCTCCATTCACCTCCCTTCTTAGGTGCTAATACTACAGGTACAATGCATGGACTGAGACTTTCCTTAATCATCCCCTTGTCCAACAACTCCTAGACTTGTCTATTTATTTCCTCATTCTCTTGAGGCGTCATCCTATACGATGCCTTATTTGGTAAACTTGCACCTAGGAGCAAATCCATACAGTGACTGATTTCTCTCACTAGTGGCAGTCCATCTGGCAACTCCATCATTATGTTAGCATACTCATCAACCAATTCTCGAATTTCTATCGGAGCCTTTCTTCGTTTTCTGCTGTCAGGTTTTGAGATGGTTGGGCCACAAATGCATAACAAACACCGTCCTTCAAATCCTTTAGGAACTTCTTTCTTGAGACAAGACACACCCTAGAAGTACCTTTTGTATCTTCATCTTTCTCCTTCATAGGATTCAAAATAAATTCTTGACCATCCTTCTTAATGGTATATGTATTATTCTTTCCATCATGAACAACTTGTCAATCAAATTGCCACAGTCTTCCCAGCAAGATATGACACGAATCCATTGGCACTACATCACAAAGTATTTCATCCTTGTAATTACCAATCTGAAGATTAACCAAGCATTGTTCTCTTACCACTAATTGATGTTCCTTCTGCAACCACGAGACCTTGTATGGGCTGGGATGCTTCATTCTTTTCAGCTTCAATTTCCTCGCCATTTCTTCAGACACAATATTATTTGTGTTGCCACTGTCTACAATTACTTTACAATACTTGCCGCCTGACTTGCATTTGGTTTTGAACAAATTTCTTCTCTATATTGGTTTTGTTTCTGCCTTCTCAGATGTTAACAAAATCTTTCTTATCATCAAAGACTCTCTGTCCTTTGGGTCTTCTCCATGCTTCGAAGTTTCTACCACTTCATCTTCTGCTTGGGCCGCATGAACTTTGGCCTCTTTTCTCTTACCTCCACCTTGAACTTGTGGACATTCAAAAGACCTATGTCCGATCTCTCCACTTTGGTAGCATGTACTAGTGAAGCCTCTGCCTCTTCCTCTTCCAAAATTACCTCTTCCTCGAGAGTTTCCTCTGCTTTCCATTTCCTGAGTTTGAGAGGTACCATCTCCATCTGGTTTGGAAAAATATCCTCTTTCACCACTGCTATGTCCTCTACCACGAGCATTTTTTCCTCTACCCCTGTTATTGCCTTATTTCCTATTCATCTTCTCTTCGGCCATCAATGCACATTGGTAGGTCTCCTCCATACTTTGCAGTCTGAGCAATCTAATCTCTCTTGTATGGACACCCGCAAGCCATTTAGATACCTTGCAACTTGCTCAACCTCCTTCTCCGAGTGATCTGCTCGAATGCTCAATCAATAAAACTCTTTTGTGTATTCCTTGACACTGGATTCTCTTTGCTTCAAGTTTTGTAATTTTCTAAACAGATTTATCGGATAGTCTATAGGAATGAATTTCGTCTTCAATTTGTTTACCATTCAATCCCATGACTTTATCCTCTCCTTGCCTCTTCTTTGTCTATTAGTCTGCAAATGATTCCACCACAGGGATGCATGCCCTTTTGTTGTACCCAAACCAAATTTTTTGCTTCATCAAGGCATTTTGCATGAAATAGTCTAAACCTTGCTAAAATGATGATTAATATAGTTTTTGGGCAATATCAAGCATGGAGTTTTGTGAATGTTTTTTCAGTCAAAGGCAGTTTCATTGATCAGAACCTGAATCAGAGACTCAGAACAAGGCATTTCACAGTGGAGGAGCGTTTCACGACGACAATTATACTTTTGAATGGTCATTTCAGTGGCCAAAATAATGATTTCAATGGTCAATTCTGGAAGATTTCTCAAGGAAAAGTAGAATTGCGCCCCTGTAGTCCAGGGGCGCCCTTCTTTTTGAAGGTCTAAATTTTGTGATAAATGCTCAAGCATACAGTCAAACTGTTCAGAATTAGTCGAATTAGTCTGCCTATCTGATGAGCTATCCAGCGAGGCTATCCGAGACTCGTAACTCCAGTTACAGACATTAGAAGTTGAAGATTCCAAAGTTGTAGTTTGCAGAAGTTTATCCATTTTTAGCTTTTGCGCCCCTGTAGCTCAAGGGCCCATCTCTTTAAGAGGGGTCAAATCTTGGCATTTATGATGGTTGATGCAGTCAATCTCTTCACGACCAGTCTATCTATCCAACAAGATATTAAACACAGTGATCCGAGGTCTAAGGCTTCGGTAGTCAGCAACAGAAGATGAGCTTATGAAGTGAGTTTATGTCACAAAGCTTCTTCAGATGATGAATTCCGCCCCTGTAGTTCAGGGGCGCCCTTCTAAATGACCCCTGAGATGGCAAACTTTGCAGACGAGGTCTTCTCGATATCTGTGCTACTCTAGCTTAGTTGCGCAACGCACCAACTTGCCCGTTAATTCGACGTTCCGGGTGATCGTGGCAGGGTTTCTACCAAGCACGTAATTTCACGGGCGGATTGGCATAAAATTTTCATTGTATTTCTATAGGCCAGGGGCGCCTAGCCTTTAGGCCTGTCATATGAGGTTCGTTTTCGAAGTCTTCACGGGATTCGAGCATAATTACTTTATCTATCCAATGAGCCCAGCCGTCAGCCTCCGGGATTTTTCAAACGCTCGTACGAGCAAGGTCTTTGGTGAAATGCTGAAAAATGAAGTCCAGAAAATGGCCAAGTCTGGTCGTTTATTCCATCTTGGGAAAGGCGCCTTCCTTTTTAAGGTCTTAGAAGCAGTTTTCTTGCTTCGTTGCCTCTAGTGACATTTTTTGTAGGTCCTTCGGGTTACGCGTTGAGACAGACGGTGCTTCAATCGGGTCATCCTAGCTCCAACTATCAGGGATAAAAAAGGGTCATCTGGTTGAGAGTTGTTCTGTCAAAATGGAGTTTGAGCTTTTTCATGTTAGGGGCGCCCTCACTTCTGAGGCCCTTAATGCAGTTGTCAGATGCCTTGTATACAGTCGTTGGATGCGGAATACTTCTGGTCATGCAGTGAGCTTGGTTGCCTGTCAGCAGGGTTCACCGTTCGTCGTCAACAGCTGTTTGAAGCGTCAAATGGCAGTTTGGGAAAATGGTTTTGGTGTCGTAAAATGAATTTAATCAAGGGCACCTAATTTTTTGAGGTGTTAAATGATGGATTTTACAGTGACGACTCCCAGCAGACATTTCTTCCTTGCTCTGTAGGCTTCGTGTTGAATACACCAGTTTAGTCTCAGCCTCATCCGGTCACCTAGAAATCAGAGTCGAAGAGGGCCAATTGTAACTTTGTAGTTAGCTACAAAGTAGGAAGTTAATAAAAATTGCAATATCTTGAACAAATGGACGCCTATGAGATCAAATGATGACTTTTTGAAATCAGTGAAGTTTGCCAGTGAATCCTAAAGCTTCATTCGGTTTGTCAAATGAAGTTAAATAATTTTTAATATTTATTTTGCATATTTTGGCATTAAAATGGCAAATTTCTATAATTGGTGCCTTTGCAAATTGCATAATGAATATTTTATTATTATTTAAATTTTGAACTTCAAGTAAGTGGTAGTATAACTGAAGGGGGGTCCAATCACAGACCTTATATTTTAGTCAAGGTTTTTGAATCTTGCTGTAAGCAAATGGTACGAATTTCCCTTATTTAAGCATGGCGCCTATCATTTATTATTCACACAACTTAAAGAGAAATTCGCAATTCTTCAAGAACAGAGGCGAGTTTTTAGAGCAAAGACAAATTCATCATCAGCAATCAAAGGCGATTTTACCAAACATATCTTTTTGCAGGTTAAAGTCCATAATCATCAGGAGATTTGAAGAACAGGGGCGATTTTCATTGAAGAAAGAGCTTATAAAAAATGTCTTTTTCCTCTTTTTTTCTCAAAATTCTCTCAAAATCCAATTCGCATGTTCCTGAAGTTGGCACATTTGACAAGTTTGATCATTTGGATCATTTTAATATAACTTCCTCGAATTAAAATCGTGCGTTTGATTTTTCTAGAATTTTTAACTTCAGAGCATTCGTTCTCGAGTTTCAAATTTTCTCAACTGAAAACTCTTTGCATGGTCGAGTAGAGGTTAGATTTTCGCATATCTAATGTTCTGGGTTGTCTTAGAATATTCTTCTAGACAAAACCCATATCTCATATTTTTCGCCGAAAATAACTCTTCAAAAGGCTATTTTTAGCTTTCCAGAAAGCTTGTCAGAACATAGTCAAGTTTACAGTCAATAGGCGAGTTTTTCAGAATGCAGTACACTCAGCTCAAATACAGGACTAAAACAGTCCTTCCTCATGACTTCATCGAGACAATTGAGATGAATCTTCACAAGGTGCTACCAGAGGCAGTTCTAGATCCAGTCAAGATCAGAGATTCAATTATTCGAAACATTCAGCAGTCTGGGTTATTGGAGGCCGCTTCCATACCTATCTCCGTTCATTGTATTGAGTTCGTGATGTCTTGTATTAAGCATTACAACTCTGTTACTTGTGAGATAGTGTCAGCAGATGGACGAGTCATTTGCAGTCTCAAGCCTCTGGACGTTGAAAGAAGTTTCAGTATACCTCAGCACTCGAATAGTTTGGTTATTTCTATGGAGCAGTGTGAGCAGGCATTCAATGCTAATGTGGGCAATTGTCAGAATAAAATGGCAGAAAGATGGTTAAAACAAGCAAATAATAGATTGCCAAACATCGTGGGTCATGGTGAGTACAAGGATGAATATGTGATTCTAATCACACTCTTGAATTGTGTCTCAGGTCGGCCACATGCTAATGTTTTCCAGCCTTGGATGTATTACATTATTGGTCGCATCATATCTGGGCAGGAGCATTATGATTGGGCATCCTTCATCAGCGATATTCTTCACAAGCAGATCACCAGTTTCATGGTTGCTCATGAGTTTCACATGTGTTCTTATCTCGTGTACTTGATTGCTTATCAGGGTCAGTTCCGAGGATTAAACACTGTGGGCATTCTCAGTGTTCAAAAAGTCTATCAGTATTATGATCAGCTTGAGTTCTCTAAGGCTGAACGTCATTTCAAGCGTGTTCACAAGGCTTTCCTAACTTACACAGTGAGAGACTTGGACCAGGAGTTGCACATTCGTATCTCGGCAGTTGCTAGAGAAGCGATGGATGGTTGGGTAGATTGGTTTATTCAATTCCCGACTTATACCTACATCCGAGTATATGGATTTATAGGAAATCCAGCTATGCTTCCTCGTTATGCTTCAGATAAAATAGTCTTTCTGGAATTCCTGAGACAGTTGCATGATGTTCATCGTCTTTTGCTTCGCAAACACAAACTTTCTGTCAATTTTCCTTTTCAGTTTGGTATGTATTGGTGCAGATCAGCTGTTGATGCCAAAACTGCAGGATAGGAGCTCAAGAAGTATCATCTCAAGTATCTTGTTGAAGCTCGCGATTATAATCTTTCAGGTCATTACACGGCTCGCCTTGGTGGTCGCGCATTTCATAAGCCTTCTATGGAGGATTATTGGGCAAATTGCGTGGATGACTTTGAGGTTTGCAGACGTAGTTACGGCCGTTTCTCTCTTTCACAGATTTTTGTTTACTTGTCAGAAGATGTGGGAGTTTTATCAGATGATGAGGGAGAAGTCCTTCCTCAGTTTTTCAGAGAGCAGGTCGATACACAGCCGCTGCCAGCAATTGATTGGTATGCCAAGGAGTACGCAACAGTAAAGGAGAGGTCAAGTAGAGTCATTCAGAACAATATACTTTACCTCGACAGCAAGAAGACTAGGAGGGTAAGTGTGCCTAGAGCAGAGCCGCCAGTAGTGGTGAATCTTTCGCTACCTTCCTCGTCAAAACCTAAACAGAAGAAGAGGAGTAACCCTCCTAAGAAAGGTCAAGCGCCAAATAATTCAAAAGGCAAGGTGGTTGTTATTGATACACATACGGAGCCTGACAGACAACCTATCACAGAGCCAGTTCAAAGGCCAGTTCAGAGTCCGCTAGTGCTTGAGGTTCAGCCTCAAGTTCCTACACCAGTTTTAGAGCAGTCACCAGTCCCGATTCGCATTGAATTAGATTTAGACTCCCCGTCTCGCAGTCATTCCTCTACACATTCACTTTCGTCGCAACCTCCTATTGCTAGTACAGACCCTTCTAGTAGCATTAGCCGAGACCAATCTTGGATTGAAGCTCAGCTGGGAAGGAAGAGGAGGCAGCCATCCTATGTTCTTAATCATTCAGATTTTGATCAGGTTTATCAGGATGCGCCAGACAAGAGGATCAAGAACATGGTCCACGTAGAGAGGAATACTGACATGGAGATCGTCGTTGAGACTGCTATACCTCCACAGGGGAAGAGCTTGGACGAGTTGGAATCTCAGGAATTTGAGGTTATTACAGTCAACCTTGGTCGTGTTGATGTGATTTTTGTGACCGCACCAATCAGCAGAACAAAGTTGTCGAGGGCTACTCCATTCTCTCTTGATCAAAGTATTTTGTGCGCTAAGATTGCAAGAAAGTTCGCACGTTCAACTCCAAGGTTCCGAAATACTTAGAATACCCTCAGTTGGTTTGATGTGAATTGTTGTTTTCACGAGGGGACTTACACAATTGTTCAGAATACTTGCAGTTAACAATAGGTGGATGATTGGAAGGGGTTTGTGCAATACGGATGATTTAGCAATAAGTACGTTTTCCTAAAACTAACCAAAGATGAACGGAAAGTAAATGAGTGTAATGGTAAGAAGATTCTATATCCTACTCTAAGGTGGGACGTGGGATCAATCTTAACAGCTTCAACCAAACTCTGCTCCGCCTCACACTGGACAGCTTACACAAAGTAGGTGCAATCTTCAAAGGGATAGCGAGTAATTTTCAAGTTACAACCCAACATCAAGATACCGTCAAAACGACGCATACCAAGGCATGAGCCACAATTGAAGTTAAGTTTATGAAATTCTCCAGTAGACCACGCAAGGAAAACTTTCCGTCAGCAAGCCGCTAGTGGTATGGAATGAAACGAAGTGCCTTGATCAATGCCACACATCCACAGCTACTATCTACTTGCATGAAATGAAAATGCTACTTTAAACTACCTTACACTACTTGGATTCAAAGGGATGAAGAAACCTTGCTAGCTATCCACAATGAAGACGAATTTCACCATCAATGAAAAGATCTTCTATTATGAAAGTGTTACACAACAATCTCTTACAAAAATTTTCAAAGGAAAACTTTCCTTCTCCAAACTATGCTAAACTATCAAGAAAAATGTCTATTCTCTGAAGTCTCCTCTAATCTCTAGTTTCTAATTCTAATGAGGTACAAATGAGGGGGACTTCCCCTTTTATAGATGGCCCAGTCCAATGGACGGCTTAGATTACAATCAAAAAAATGGCTCAGATTGAGCCACCTCAGCCCTAACCCTAAAAACTGCCAGAATAGGGAGTGGTACATTAAATGAATCAAAGATTCCCACTCACTCCCAAAATAGTAAAGGCAATTAATGCCCACAATCAGTCTTCTAGAAAATCATCGTCCAGTAGTGCATTCCCATTCTCCTTCTCTCTGGCTGCAAACTCAATGAACCTGCCAAGTACAGCCTCAACCTCCTGAACTGAAATGGGTGGAATGCAATCAAGCTGAAACTCTAACACCGTGATTGACTGTTCATGCCTTGCACAAGATTTTCTCCAAGCGACTAAGGAATCATGCGTGCTCTGGATCAAGCTGGAGAAAGTGGAAGTGTTCTCAAAGTCATCTTGTACGAAGGTCTTCACCTCTGAAAAGAAAGGCACCAGCCTACCCCTCAAATTATCAGCAGTCACCTCATCGGGATTCAACCGCCTAGCAAATATAGCCTCGAAGGTATTCTGGACTCCATCAATAATATTGGCCATAGCCTTCCGTATTCTAGTTGAATCTGCCTGTGCTGCGTCGAAGAAACCATGTCCCGTGATTGCTGAAGAATACCATCTAGAAAATTCATACCTGTCATTCTCCTGAATGACCCCTCCATCAATCAGCATCCGCAAAGGAACATGTCTCAATGCCTCAAGACGCTGAATTACTTTGCTCTAATAAACAAAAGCATCACCCCAGGCCTGATCAACTGCCTCCATCCGTACCAAAATACTGGAAGCTTGCTGAAAAGCCAGAGCAAGGTCCTCCATGAATTTTTCTGTCTTAGCACGAACTCCCGTGACCCACTTATCTGCCTCCTGTGCCATCTTCCCTAACTCCAACAAGCCACTAATCGACTCTCTAGGTATGTCAGTTGGAAGCTCTATTGCTGGAATCTCCTGCCCACGAGGACGAGACAACTGCTGCACATATCTTATCAAAGCCTTATGCTCTCTTTTCAACTTCTTGTACTTTCCTTCCTTTTTAAATAATCTGTCCTTGAGGGTATGGTAGGAGTTATCACATTCTTCTACAATCTGTGCACCTGTGGGGCGTCCTAACTCCAGAGTTGTGACCACATAGTTTTCGGGTACTACTTCATCTCGGTCACAATCAACCTGTGGCACTGCCATGTGAAGGGTGCGAGAGCCATCCTCATCAGTTGGTATCTTTGAAAACTTTCGTGCTCTCTTCTTTTGTGGAGGCGCGCTGATCCTGTTCAAAAACTCTTCCATCTCAACTGCTGGATCAATCTCTTCGCTAGGGCTTCTTCTCATCCTATCTCTGAGCCAATCAGGTACTGTATATTGTATATCGAATGGCTGTTGTTCTTGTGCCTCTACTTCACGGACTTGTTCAACTTCTATATCATTCTAGCGAGGCTCATAGGCCTCAAGTGGCTGAGTATCTCCTGAAACTATATCATCATCCTCCAAAGCCATCTCCAACTCACGCTGAAACTGAGGGTCAGTAGCTGTCCCTTCATCATCTTGCTGATCATATCTAGTAGGTGCGTTGACGCTTTGGCCAACTGACTCTCTCCGTGGTGGCTGATTATTTTCTTGTACCACTTGCACCTAATTCAATGCATTTCTTTGATCAGCAAATAAAGAAACCTCCTGTATGCTTGGAGAACGTGTCTCCAATGGCATGGGTGATTCAACTGCAACTCTTGGAGGCTCTGGCTAGACAGGCTCCTACCGAACTGGCTCTTTCCTTCTAGATTCCGGACCTCGTGTGATTTGTTTCTTCCTACTGGTAGTAGGTGTCCTGTGATCTCCCATCAAATTGTAAGTCAATGCAATCGACCTACTCTTCAACCTGCTCACACGTCTGTCAACCCATGCTCTAGTAAATGTCAAGACTGGAATGCAAAGTGTGTCCAAATCTGCTATCTCAGGCTCTGACCAATCCGGGAGTGGAAGTGGAGTATTTCTCACTGCTTCATAATCTGGATGGACGACGTTCATGTCCTCATCCACCTGGTCTGGTACCGGAATGACTTCACACTCCCTAATCATGCTTATTGGCAACCTAGAGAACATTCTCTTCCTGACTTCAGCCTCGTCTGATGCACTAGCCCAATAATCCTCAATGTTTGCCTTATGTTTAAACTCTTATGACAGTACCCATCTGATATTGTTATGCGGATCATAGTGCTGTCTACTGGTGTGATAGGAAAAGTGATAAAACTGAAGCTCGCTCTCAACTTCTCTAGCTGCCTGTAATGAAGGACACACTTCATCGGAATTTCCCATAACAATTGGGAAGTCAATACCTCCCTTCTTTTTCTTTTGAATCTTATCGTAGGCAACCAATTGCCTAGATATCTCTAACATCAATATTTTGTTGTTTGGGTACTTAGGCAGCCTATATGGGTATGAAGAAAATCCTTGCAGCCTTATGTAAGAAAACTTCGGAAATTGTATAAACCAGCACCCGTACCTCTCAATCAATTCTTGGGCTTCCCTCGAGATCCTGTGATGCATCCGCTCTTGAAGTGTTCTCGTAATGTGCATGGTGAAGGCGTCATTGGCACGCTTGTAATGAGTGGTACTTGTCAAGTGTAGCTACGGACAAGCCTCATGAATTTTGAATTGGTGAGAGCCACAACCAATAGGCTCCTTGTATGATATTCCTCTGTATTTTGTCATACGGGCCAGCATGTAAACAATGTAAGAGCCCATATAGAATGTCTTTGTTCTTCTCAGGCTCAGGAGCTGCTCGTGCAAATTGTCACTGATCATTGCAGCCTAGTTGACGTACTCCTTTCCTTCTAGCACGAGGTTGATGTAATAGAACATCCATGGCTCAAAAATAAACGATTGTAGGCAGCCTCCAACTCGACTCAGCATCATGATAAGATCACAATACTCCTGCTTCAAGTCATCTGCTATGATTTGTCTCGGCAGCTTCGTACGAGAAGGCCTGGGGTTGCTCATCCAGTGAGTATTGATTGTCTTTGTACATCTCTCGAATGCAGAAGCATACATTCGCTCAGCTCGTTCCCTTGATTTGTAAATCATGTTTCTGTGTGTTGGGATTCCGAAAGCTTCACCAATGGCAGCAGGAGTGAGGTTGGCGAGCACTTGACCATCTAGTGACATGATTAACCTGTGATCCTTCTCATAGCAGTTGGCGCACTCCATCATCAGCTCCGAACACTGAATGGCTGGTGGGAAACCAGCAGCTACATATAATCCACTTCGAATGATGTTGTGTGAAGTGGTCGAAGGTTGATGACTACCAATCCCCAGCATTCGATTCTTGAAAGTCTCCAAGTTGACAGAGCCCAAATTTGTATCCGCCAGCTTGCCCAACTTCGAAGTAAACTTTGACTCCAGCAAGAAAGACTTGCTCAGCTTCTTGATAACAGCTTGCCTGGATGCACCATTGTTGTCCCTGCCAGTTGTTCTTGCTTCAGCCATCTGCAAAACAATAAACATCCATCAGCAAATTAAAAAAAATATATATATATATTTTGCAGGGCTGCCAGTCGACTTCAAGAAGTTGCAATATTATTTCTCATTTGCAAACCTCAACTTCTTCTCCAACAGACTTCGAATTATCAACCACTTAGAAAGTCCCAGCAACTTTCAACTTCAGCAACCTATCAAATTTCTTAGCTGGCTGCAGCAACTTCACTCTTGTAAATTCGCACTTCTTTAACTTCAAATCAGACTTAGCAAGTTCGCACTTCTTCAGCAATATTCTTTTCAAATCGAAATTTCTTTAATCAACTTTCAGCTTGCACTGCAACTTCAAATCTCTCTGAGCAAAATTCGATTTTCTTCAGCAAATCTGGACTCTTTAAAATTCGTACCTCCCCAGCTTCTCAGCAACAACTCAAGTTTCAGCCTCCAACAAGTTTCGAACTTCAGCCTCAGCAACTTCAGATTTTTAAAACTTAGCTTCAACAACAACTCAGCAACACCAGACTTAGAGCAAATCGAATTTTCTTCAGCTGTGAAAAAGAAGTGAATAACCCTCAGCTCTTATAGGAAAATCGATTTCTAGAAGGAGGCTAAGTTTAGCCAGTACATTAAACCACTACTTCATTCGAATTTCCCTCTCTGGTATTTTTGACACTTGTCTTTCAACATCTGGAATCTTGGCCTTCTAGAAGTTCAACTTTGACTGTCACATTTTAAATTCACTTTCAAAAATTTTTAATTTAAATTCATCAATTTAACAATTTCCATTCGCCAGCCGAAGTTTTGTCTTGCAAATTTTAAATTTTAATCACCTCTGACACTCTGGAAAATTCATCTGTGAAGAACTCAATCAAAATCATCTAGACAATTCACTTCAAATTCATTGTCTGGAAAAATTCATCTTGAAAACACATTTTATTCACTTTGCCTTAGAAAATTTTAAATTCTCCCTTAGGAAAATTTCACAATTCGAGCACCGATCAAATTCTTCATGCTGAAGGCCCTGGCGAAATGCAGAAGACATAGAAATCCATTTCTCATCGAAGATCATTAGTACCCAGAAGAAAATTTTCTCGAAAATGTGATGAATCCATGGGTACACAACGAACGGGTTCATTTAAATTTTTAAAATTTTGAACCTTAGAAAAAAAATTCCTCATGAAATTTAATCATGTTCTTCATCTCTGTGAACATCTTGTGTTGCTCTGACTTGAATTTTTTTTAAATTCATCCTACAATGCCAGCATCTTCTGACTTCATCACTAGCGAATTTATTCGTGCTTCAGGAAAATTCTATCACCTTCAAGGTCTAGGCGTATTTTCTTAAGGAAGAAAATATTTTGCCTTAGAAAAATTTTGAATCACTTTGAAAAATTTTGCCTTAGGAAATTTCACTCAACTTCATCCATTTTGCCTTCGTGAGAAAATTTTATCAACTTCACTTAGAAAATCTTCCTTGAAAGCACATCATACTTAACATGTTTTATTTCCATCACCTTCAATGCCTTACATATTATCTTCATCACCTTTACACTTTGGGCGCATATCCAACTTGAAGGTGAATATTAAACTTCACCACGCCTAGCAATATTTTCCATTAAATTTCCAACGCCTAGCATCAACCTTGTTTTCACCACCTTGTATTTTACCTCACCACCTTAGGCACAAATGGCACTTGAAGAAGAATATTAACCACGCCTAGCATCACCTTATGCCTTGGGCGCATTTTGGCATGAGAGGAGGATGAGTTTCTAACTTAGAAACTTTTAGCATGTCATGCTTGGAGGTGGGCGCATTTTACTATGTGAGGTGGATGAAACCTTTGACCCTTTGACTTCTTTCTTGGGCGCATTTGCTACTTGATGAAGGATGAAGTTTGTTGACTCTTTGACTAGCTATCCTTGGGCGCATTCTAACATGTGTGGTGGATGAAAGTTTTTAAACTTAGAAATTTTTTCCTATGTCTCTTGTGAGGGCGCATTTTGGGCATGGTAGAGGATGAACGCCTTTGACCCTCCTTTGACTTGTTGCATGCTTCTCAAACATGGGTGCATTTGGCTATTGGAGGAGGATAAAGTTTTGTACTTAGAAAATTTTTCACATACTTTGCTTTGTGAGGAGGGTGCATTTGGCCTAGGTTGAAGGATATTCCTCATACTTAGAAAATTTTTTGACTTTCAACCAGCTTTTCCTTGGGCGCATTTTAGCTAGGCAGGAGGATGAAACTTTCACTTGGAATATTTTCATGCATCATGTCTGTGAAGAGGGCGCATATTCAAGGTGGAGCAGGGTATTTTCAATCACTTAGCCATTTTTCTGACTCCAGCTGAAGATGGGCGCATTTTCTTGGCGGTGTAGGATGAAGTCTCAGACTTAGTCACTTTTTCTTCGTCTTTGCCAGCTTCTTCATCCCTTACTATAAATAGTAAGCCTTTTAATTCTCACACTTCAGAAGCTCAGATTGCCTTGAAATTTTGAACACTGGATCCTCACGACCTCGTTAGCCCGTTGACACTACCATTCTGAGTTGACTTGCTAAAAATAGCATATTTCTGAAGGTAGTTGGCTATTTATAGTAAATGCTCGTTTCTGATACCTCCACAACTCCGTTTGATTTAAAATTCGAATGACGTGCTCCTCACCATGTGACCTGCCCGTTGACATCGGCGCATGCTGTTGATTTGCTATTTTTAGCCTGTTTCCAAAATGACTTACTATAAATAGTAAGTGCTCCGTTTGCCTTCAAATTTTAGTAGCAGATAGCTTGAGAGACGCTGATCGCGGTGGTATACACCGGTTTTCGAAAATTCTGACTTTTTACCCCTCTTTTTAGGTCCCGAAGCTGGAAACCCTAATTTATCCTGCATGTATATCAACTGGCCTCCGTTTGTTCTCGTTTCTGCTGCATTGCGATCAGCTCGTGATTTTGAAGTGCTAGGAAGCGACTGCCGAGATGCACTTGCTAAAAATAGTAAGTTTCCTAAATGAGTGACCATCTCCGTTTGCATGTCACATCACTACGAAGCTCTCGAAAAACCCATAAAGAATATGCCGACATGCAAAGAAAACCCTGACATGCAAACCCTAAAAATAGCCTCCGAAGGCTGAACTCTGAAAGTCATTATCCCACTTTGCATGTTATACCATCGCGAAGGTCTCTGAAGACCCAGAAGGAATCTCCAGACATGCGTTGAAAAACTCTGCGTCTATCCCCTGAAATCTGCTCTGGACACTGAACTGCTAAAAATAGAAAGTCGTTCGTTTCAGCTCAAATTTTGCACACGAGTAGCTTGATGTGTTCTGAATGCGGTGTGACTGTCGGAATTTCAAGAATGCTGACGGAACACCTAGAATTGCACACTTACTAAAAATAGTAAGTTGCCAGAATCTGATGAAAATTTGCTGAGAGCCTGTAGGAAGCATACTGACAGCAATGTTAGCCTTTATTTTCAATTTATTCACTTTGTTTGACCCTAGATTGACCAAGAAAGCACAAACCCTAATTTTCCAGACGTGGCCAAATTCACATTTAAGCTCGCAGACGGGAACGTCCCTCGAAAGGCAGATAGAAAAGAGACCGGCAGAGAGAGAGAGAGACAAAACCAAAGCCAAAAAAAAGACCAGAATGGAGCAAAAATTAGGGGTCCCCATCTTGAATGGGGGTGATGTGTGAAAAGGTCACAACAGGTCATAGCACACGCCAAACTCAAGTTGATCTCCTACAGATTGCTACAGACAGTGCCAGGGATAGAATGCTAAAAGATGGAGAAGATAAGGCAACCCTCAAGGCTGAAATCAGACAGCTTCGTCAGTATATTTCTAGCCTTGTACATAGGCCAGATGCCATTACCACACTCCCACCGATGCTTGAGCCTCCAGTAGAACAAGGTCAACTTAATCACTTAGTTGCATACGGCAAGCGTTTGGATGAGTGGGAGGAGGATTTCGTTGCTAGAGGCCGTGCTATGCTTACAGAGTTATATTAGTTGCGGTATAATGCACAAGAGCTCTGTCTTCATCTCCAAGATGAGGAGCAAGACATGGCAATTAACAGACCCCGGGATGAGATTATGATTGCTCACCTGAGTATGGCATATGAATCAATCACAGATGCAGAGGATAGAGAAGCTATCTACTCTTGGAGAACACAGTTGGTTTTCAAGGCAAAGATAGAGGAGACTATGGCGTCAGAGTTGGCTGAGAGTAGAGAGCACATCACTAGTGCACTCTGGTTTGTGAGGACTCTAGTATCTCGCTTACCATGTCGATATCAGATTGAGGGTGGTGCCTATGTTGAGCTTACCGATGTTCAGTCAGAGCTCTAGGCACTCATTCATACTATTTTTAGTGGGGAGACCGTTGGCTGTAAGATTAATCAACTTACAGTCATGTCAGCGTTGTTTGATGAAGCAACAAGCAGTAGGGGCAAACTTCAGTCCCAGATCACAGCTGGTGAAGACATGCTGCGTAGGCATAGCATTCTTCGACAGAGTATCAGAGCTCCAAATAGTGATGTAGTTAACAATCTCGTTGAGGGATTGCTTGCTCAAGATCACGACCAGTAGACTTCAGTTCCCACCTCTCAGAATAGACTTTATACACAGGAGTTAACTTGGCGTTACCCTTTTCAAGTTAACTCGTTGTTTCATCACATGCATATCTATTATGAGATCGGCTTTATTTACTTGGAATTTTATTTAGGGTTTTACGTTAACTGATGGTAGTGTTCCAGTTAACATGCTTTCAATAAGGACGTGCATGCTTGCACAATTGTCCATTTTTAGATTAGATGTTTCGGTTAACTGATGGTAGTTTTCCAGTTGATTGTATAGTTTGCTTTATTAGGGTTTAGCAATAAATCTTGCATGCATTGCAAGACTGTAGTTGACTCAAGGTGATTTTAGGGTTCCCTACACCTTTTGATGTCTATAAATAAGAGTTTTGCTCATTTGTACATAAATTTTGCACGAGAGAGAAATATATGTTGTGCCTACCTTGCCCTCAATATTGCTCATTTTGTATCTGTTCATGCGTTTTTACTATTATGATGATTTTTTATGCCACATAGGGTTTCATGCAATTATAATGGTGAATTCTTTCCTTAGTTAGATCAAATCTGTTTTGTGTTCAATAAACTTGTCCAGATTGAGATGATAGTTGTGCCACCTTGCCTTCAAGTAGAGAATTTGTTCTTGGTTATCGTGTGATGTGTGTGAATAATAAACTTTTCAGATTGAGCTGATAGATGTGCCACCTTGCCTTCAAGTTGAGAATCTGTATTCAGTTTATTGTATATTGTTGTTTCCAATAAACTTGTTTAGATTGAGCTGATAGATGTGCCACCTTGCCTTCAAGTTGAGAATCTATACTTGTTTATCGTCAGATAGTTATCCTTGCTCCTTTTCCTCATGCTCTGTTTTCTTGAGGAAACTGGATAGATTTTAAATAATTAAGCCTAGTTGTAGTTAGTGATCTGCGAAACCAGAAAATACTTAGCTGCAACGTATAGAGTTTTCGTGAAAGCCTTGTACCTCTACAGCTGAGACAAAAAGACAGGAGATAGTTTAGATTAATTTTCCCTTTCCAAAGCATTTTTGTTAAGCACAACGAGTGAGCTTTCCCTCCTAATTTGAAGAGTACTCATTGCGTAGTGTGCATAGCTTTCCGCACCAACTTATACTCCAGAGGTGTTAGTTGTTACGCCAAAACCTTTCAACCTTGTACACGCATATTTCACCTTCATGTCTTCTTTTGTACCTTCAAAGTCAAAGAACTTCTCCATCTCAGTGATCCAATCCAACAATTCATCTAAATTCAAGTTACCACTATAGTCTGGAGGGTTAAAACGAGGTCTGGTATTTATTTTGGTTAGGGCTCAAATGAATCTCTCTTCTCCTTGATCCAGTTCAGGTTGGTTTTCTTCTCCTTCAGCTTCAACCCGTTCTTCTTCATTGTCACTCACGTCATCGACATGATGACCTCTTCGTTGTGCAATTTCAACGGCCTCCAACCTGGTCGTAATTCCCCTCAACATCTCCATCAAGACAGGGCTTGCATCTCTTCGCGCCCCTCTTCCTCTACCACGTCCTCTTTGTGCCATTTTATGCAAGTCCTCTGCAGTTGGAGGTCTTCTTCCTTTGCTCACTTACCTGTTGATGTGTTTTTCGTGACCGCACCAACGCAGAATAAAGTCGCCAACGGTTACCCTATCCTCTCTTGATCAAAGTATCCAACATGCTAAGATTGTGAGAGAGTTCGTGCGTTCAACTCCAAGGTTCTTTCAGTGCGAATAGGCTCAGTTGGCTCGATGTGATTTGCTGGTATTTCAAGGGGACTTACGGAATTGTTCAACAGCAGAGGAAGGGGTTTTCACAATTCGACAGATTTATCAGTGAAGCACGGGTTTCCTATTCTAACCAGAAAGTACTGAATTGAAATGGCGTAAGGTTTGGAGAGTCTAAATCTATTCTAAGGCATGGGACATGGCAATCAATTCTCACAAGCTTCAACTAGGCTCTGCTTTGCCTCGCTTTGGACAGCCTCCATAGAACCGGTGCAATCTTCAGAGGAGTAGCTCAAGGTGTTCAAATCACGACTTAGCATGAAAATACCATCACAACGACGCATATAAACATACAAATCATGATCGAAGTTTGGTGCATGATATTCCAGTTGACCACACATGGCGCATTCACCATCAGCGAACACACTAGTGGTATGGATAGATGAAGTTTGCTCAAATTAAAGACCACATTCCACAATTCCTATCTACTACATGCATGAAATGAAATTACGCTACTCTAGGCTACTTGAAGTAGAAGGGATGAAGAAACCTCGCTAGCTATCCATAACAAAGACGAATTTCACCATCAATGAAAAGATCTTTTATTATGAAAGTTTTACACAACAATCTCTTGCAAAAGTTTTCAAAGGAAAACTTTCCTTCTTCAACTACACTATCAATCTATACTAAGCTACTTCTAAGTTGTCCCTCTACTCTATGTCTACTATCTAATTCTAAGCTAATTTCTAATTTTCTATTGAGTTACAAATGAGGGGGGATGCCCCTTTTATAGTTGGCCAAGTCTAACAGACGGCTCAGATTACAATCGGCTGGATGGCCCAGATCGTGCCACCTCAGCCCTAAATAAGATTCACCCTAAAAACCGCCACCAAGAGGAGTAGGGTAATAAATGAGCCATTAATGGCCATCATCCTTCTAGAAGATTCCAGCCTTGAAACGCATTCACACTGTTCTCCATCTTCTTCTTGACGTTGTTCTTCAACTTCTTCTTTGTCACTTGAGTTATACTAAGTCTCAACACTTAGCCATTTTTCGCAACTTTTCTCCCTTCGAGGTTGAAATGTCATCTTGGATTATTTTCTTCCCCACTTCAAGTCATCACCGCTTGGTCTTGATGTTCCTCCTGCAAAACAAGCAAGGAGAAGAGCATCAGAACACTTCAATATAAACTCAACTTACTTACCTGGATTTTCACGTTTTGATCTCCAAGGGTTCATCGTCCTCACTAGCCAACTTTGCGTTCAAATTCTTCATGCCTTAGCCAAATTTCCAACCCATCTTGTATTTTGCCTAGCGCACTTCACTCTGATATTTTATCCAACTCAGACTTGAGAAAAATGCTTTTATCAGGAATTTGATCAAAAATTATCTAGGTGATCATTTTCAAATTCATCTACCAAGGCATTTTTAACACATTTTATCCCTTGCCTTAGAAAAATTTTAAATTTTCCCTTAGGAAAATTCATCAACCTGGTGCCCATCAAAAATATTCACCTTGAAGGCCTCGCCAAAGTGTGGAAGAATTTAAAATCCATTCCTCATCGCAGACGTCCAATACCCAGAAGAAAATTTTCTTCAGAACGCGTCGAATCCATGGGTACACAACGAACGGGTTCATTTAATTTTCTTGAATTTTTGAACCTTAGAAAATTAATTTTCAACAAAATTTAATCCATTTCTTCAACTCCAGGTGCATTTCCTTGCTCTGACTTGAAATTTTTTTATCAACCTCACGAAGCTGACACTTTCTGACCCATCCACTGCCAATTCATCCATGCCTAAGAAAATTTCATCCTTCCATTAGACTTGGGAGTATTTTCTTCTAGAGGTGGAATTTAAATATTTATACTTAGAAAAGTATTATTTCATCGCTAGCTTGGGTGCATTTGAGCTTTTGTCCTGCCACTTGCAAACACTTAGAAAATATTTCCTGGCTTCCTTCTCATCTTGGGCGCAATTCATGGGTAGTGCTTTCATTCTAAACACTTAGAAGAATTTTACTCTCCACTTAGCTTCAAGGGCGCATTTTAGACCTTGTGCTTCTAATTCGAGTTCCTTAGCATTTCTTTAACTCATCTCATCAAGCCAGGGCGCATTTGGAGGGTCCTTCTTCAAATTTGAAACACTTAGAAAAGTCCATGTCTCACTTCTCCTTCCAGGCGCAAATGGGGGCTTGAGCTTCCAACTTTTACGCTTAGAAAAATTTCTTCATAGCTTCCTCCAAGTCAAGGGCGCATTTTACCCATGGAGCTTCCAGTTTTAACCACTTAGAAAAATTTCCAAGCATCTCCTCAAAGCTAGGCGCATTCTGGGGGGATAGCTTCAAATTTTCAACACTTAGTAACATTTCCAGCTTCCCTCTCCAAGCTAAGGCGCATTTTAGCATGTGAGCTTCCATTTTATCAACACTTAGGAAAATTTTACCCTCTCTTCTTCAAGGCGCATCTGGAGGGGTGAGCATCAAGTTTTAATGCCTAAGTAAAATTTTCATCCTTTTGCAAGCTAAGGGCGCATTTTGACCTGTGAGCTTCAAATTTGAAGGACTTAGAATATTTCCTGGAGCCTCATCTTCAGCTTCTCAAGGTGCATTTGGCCTGTGAACTTCAAATTTCAAGTGCTTAGAGAATTTCCACCACTCTTCAGCTTTAATAGCGTTTTTCACTGGCTGGACTTGAAAACTTATCAATTTCATGCTCTTTTGCCAAATTTGGAGTAATTCGCTCATGCTAACCCTAGCTTGCCCTAATTTGCTATTTTTAGAAAGTTCCTCAAATTTTGAATTTCAAGCTCCAAAAAGGCTGGATTTTGCTTTGTTTTGAATCTCGGGATGCATTTGTGCTGTTGATGCCTGATATCTGTCTGCACCTGGTATTTTTAGCAACTTACTAAAAATACCAATTGCTCAGAATGTCTTCAAATTTCATGTGCTGAATGCCAGAAATGTGGTGATCGCGGCTGGATGTCGCATCTGCCTGACTTTCGTGTTTCGCCCTTGAAATTAGGAAACCCTAATTCTTCCATTTCAGTCTGCTAAAAATAGTAAGTGTCTAATTTTCCATCCTCTGCAACTTCGTTTGTCTTGAAATTCGCGGCATGGGGTCCTCATCACCTGCTTGACTTGTTCACTCTGAGACCTCGTAATGACTTGCTATTTCTGGCATGTTTCTGGAGGTGGTTTACTATAAATAGCAGCTACTTGATTTTGAGACTTCCACGGCTCCGATTAACTTGAAATTTGAATAACGTGCTCCTCACCACGTGACCTGCCTGCTGATGCTGGCACTCGCTGCTGATTTACTATTTATAGCCTGTTTAGGAATGCCTTACTATAAATAGTAAGTGCTCCGTTTGCTTTCAAATTTTACTAGCAGATAGCTTGGAAGACACTGATCGTGGTGGTATACACTGGTTTTCGAAAATTCTGACATCTGACCCCTCATTTTGGGTCCCGAAGCTGGAAACCCTAATTCATCTTGCATGCATATCAAACGACCTCCGTTTGACTCCATTTCTGTTGCATTGCGATCAGCTCGTGATTCTGAAATGCTAGGAGGCGGCTGCCGGGATGCACCTGCTAAAAATAGTAAGTTCCTGAAGGAGTGATTATCTCGCTTTGCATGTCATATCATCGTGAAGCTCTCGAAAAATCCACAAGGAATATGCAGACATGCAAAGAAAACCCTGACATGCAAACCCTAAAAATAGCCTCTGAAGGCTGAACTCTGAAAGTTGTCATCTCACTTTGCATGTTACACCATCACGAAGGTCTCTGAAAACCCAGAAGGAATCTCCAGACATGCACCGAAAAACTCTGCATATAGGCCCTAAAATTGGCTCCGGAAGCTAAGTTGCTAAAAATAGTAAGTCGCCCATTTCTGCCCAAATTTTGCCAGCAAGCAGCTTGATGTGTTCTGAATGCAGGGTGATTGTTAAAACTCCAAGAACGCTGACGGAATGCCCTGAATTGCACACTTACTAAAAATAGTAAGTTGCCAGAATCTAGTGAAATTTCAATGGAAACCTGTTGGAAGTACACTGATAGTAATGTTAGCCTCAGATTTCAATTCATTCACTTCGCTTGACCCTAGATTGACCAGGAAAGCACAAGCCCTAATTTTCAGACTTGGCCAAAAGTTCATGTTTAAACTCAATGACGGGCACAATCCTCGAAAGGGAGACAGTAGAAAAGAGAGACAACGACAAAACAAACCAAAAGCAAAGCCAAAATTAGGGGGTCCCCATTTGCAATGGGGCGATGTGTGAAAAAGGTCACAACATTACCCACAACAAATTCCTTTCAGGACTGCGTAAAATCTTTGACACTTTCTCCAAGAGAAAACTTGATCTAATACCACTTGACGTAGTCGAGATTGGAGAGCCTTATCAAGCTATCAATCACACAGCAAAACCACACTACAAGGTAACAAATTTCAACAAAAAAACAACCCTCGTTTTATTTCCATTTAACGGATTACAGAATACATTTGGAAGTTCAATTATAGAGAAATTTTCACAGAGGCCAAATTGAAATTTTTTATCAAAATAGTTTTTTTTTTTTCTCGTTCTTCACACACCCAGTCTGATTGATCATCCCTATTATCCCAAGAAAACAGTTTGTTTCAACTTCCACCGACGAAACAATCGTCACATGATTAATTGTTGAAGACCAAAATGAACCGTCAAACCACATTGTCTTCAACTCCATTTCATTGGACTATCGAGCAAACGGCGTAGGAACTCCCTTCGATACAAAAAGTCCCATCGTCAAGGTATGTAGCACTAAGGCATCTGCATTGACATTCAAAACTGCCATATCAGCTCATCGTAGAGACCAAGCTCAAAGTCTTGCCGACTTCCATTTTCCTGCTGATGAGAATGAAGGCTTTGTATTGGGCCGTCGAAGGGACAACTTAGAGACTCCCGCTGAAGTGGTCAACTCCCACCGATAAAGACTTCCCCCCTATGGACTGCGGACATACCTTCCATCGGGTATCGAGGAGACTATATTCAGGGTCCCTCCGAAATCATATAGTCCCACCGACGATACACAGCTTCACATCAAGCTGTCGAGGGAATGCCAACTAAAGTCCCGCCGAACACAAGATTTCATACCGATAAAGAAGTGACACCAACCAACAGGCTAGGGTTTACAAAGAGACTTCAATGCATTTGTAAAACACAACAAAATTGAGAACAAAATTTTACTTATGTACATATTGATGCGGATAGCTTGAGAACCCGAGATGCTTCTGCATCAGTTATGTATTAAGTTTTTGTATTAGTTGTTGTCGACTCCGGGTAGTTATAAGCGTCGGTTGTGTTGTGTTCTTCTTGGTAATTGTTGAGTCCTTTAAATAGATTGTGTGTTGTCAAGGAAAGAAGTATAATCTAGTCAAATTGACTCTAATCCTTTATTGATTATCTCTGATCTTCTTCTGTAATAATTTCATATGCGAATAAAGATACATTTTATGCATGTATCTAGTATGCATTGTCATCTCTATTATTAATTCATGTATTTAATGTATCAGATAGAGCAACAAACATAGTCCTAGATTGATTTGGGATCCTGGTGCCACATTGATTATTCAAGGATACAATAGTTGGTTGAGATTGAATTGCTTGAGAACAAACAATTTTGAGGAGGGAGGACTTGTAATGTCCCTTTTTTGGTCCATTCCAACATTCTTGATAAGTTCTTAGATTCTTGGAAAGCGTCAATTTTATCAAAACAGTTTTTTGACAATGGCAAGTTATTTTAGGAGTCAAGATGAATACGATGGTTTTGTTTGAGTGCAGATCCAACTTTCAAGGAGCATTTCACACTTCTTGGAGATTTCCAACATCTTAAGAGAGTACCAACTTTCCTAAGACCTTAGGATTCGTGGATAAAAGTAATTAAATAATTTAAGTTGTTTTAAAGTGACTTTATATTATAAAGGCAGCTTATGTTTATTTATTTATTTATTTTAAAGAAGGGTGACTTACGTTATAAAGTGCTTTTAAAAGAGGGTCAAAAAGTGTTAGCACTAGGCATGGGGTAAAGTGACTTAAAGGTTATTATTTAAAAGTGACATTGAAAGGAAAAATTGAAAATGATATTTAATTAAAATTTCTCGAAAAAAGAAATTGCTTTTTTGGAAGAAGCAATGAAAAACAAAAAGTATTCTTTTGAAAAAGTAGTGAAAAAAGAAAAAAAATGTTCTTTCCTAAAATAGCTCTAAAAAGGTTTCAAAAGGAGGTTGGGTCTTGAGAAGAAGGGTTAGACTAAATATTGCATTTTTTATTGGCTCCAAGTGAAAACATGAGTTTTCATATTTTTTGAGGATGGAAACCCTCTTGGAATATGATTTTTGGGGATAAAAACCCTCCTAGTTGGAAAGAGTGATTTCATCTAGAAGTCATTTGTGTACTAAAAATATTGGGTTTTGGGGACGAAAACCCTCAACATCCATTGGAACAATCTCATACAAAGATTATCTTGGTGGTGAAAGTGAAGACATTCCATTTTGTGCTACAAGGTTAAGTTATTTTTTCAATTGTGTTTCAATGGAAAATTTTGATGTGTTTTGACATGTTTTTTTGGCATGCAATGATTTATGATGCAATTTTAAGAAGTTTGTGGGCTTGTGAAGTGATTGAAGGAGGTTTCTTCTCAAAACCAAGCAAAAATATGGTGAACTTTGGTGGTCTCTAAGAGTTTTATGACAGTTATACTTATTGTATCTGTTGTACTAGTAGCAATAATACTGTATTTTAGACCTGCAATTAATCTGAGTACTATCCCAATCTGATATCCATTGGTTTTCATGTGTTTGGGGTTAGTATATGAATTTTTTTAGCAGTATAGATGCTCATAGTTGTTGGGGAGTTGGGGTTTGATGTTTGTAGCGATTTATGTGGATTTTGGCTTTGTTGTACCTATTGTACCAGCAGCAATAAGTTGAAATTCAGACCTACAAAGTGGTTGATTTCTCATTTTGTTTGATGTTCATTGTGTTCATGGTGCTTTGGGATTAGTTTTGGTGTGATTTGGAGTAGTTTTCAGTTTATTCATGATGAGTAGTGGTGTTGGGCATGCTCTTTGTGAGATTTTAGAGTGTTATCAATGTTGGTCAGACCTATTATTTAGTGTTTATCAGTCAGAGGGAGTTCATTGTATTTAAGTTTGGGATGAATTTATGCAACCTACATCAATTGTGTTTTAGATTGGGGTGTGTTTCCTTCATTTTGGGGTTGTTACATTAGTGTACAAAGGAGTTTGCAGCATGTTATCTATAATAAGCATCCCAATTTTTTTAAAATTTTCAACTGAATTGAAACTACAATGCGATGTCCTTATCACTTTTTGATCGCCTAGTTCCTAAGATGGGCATGGTGAGAGCATCTGGTGTATAGGACTCACCAACTATCTAAAAATCAACAATATTGAAAGAAACATACTAAGCGGTAGAGTCGGCCAAAACTTCACTTCTTCAATGGTGTAATGTCCCCTTCTCGCTAGCTAAGCAGGAAGTCGCCTTGCCTTCCTAATTCCCAAGGGCAAGTGTCGAAGACAAGGGGGAATCATTTATTTAATTGTTTAATTATCACATGGGTTCAAAATTACTCTTTTAATGTGATATTAAATAATTAATTAAATTATCTTCATATAAAGTGACTAAGTTAAATGGGACAAAAAGGAGTCAATGTATTATTTATTTTAAAGTGGACTTTATAAAAGTCACTTTATGTGATGTTGGAAAATTAAAAGTGACTTAAGATATTTAAAATCATACTTTGTAAAGACAAGTCACTTTATTTTGGAATGCAAATTTTAAGAAATGAAGTCTCTTACGGGCATGAAGGAAATATATGTTGGAAGCGCATATTTTGAAGACACTTTTTGGCTTGAATATTTTTTCATGAAGGAAAACTTCCCGTGAGTTTGGCGCCTGTGGGTTCCAAACCTGTTGCAGCCAGTTTCGAGGGTGAGAGATCTCTCCTAGCTGGAGTTGGACAGAAATTTCGTGGTTGAATCTCATGGTATTTTCGTCGAAGATTTATCTCCTCATGGCGTTCGAAGAAAACTTGATTCATTAACATTGGGAGGTGTTTTTAATTGGGAATAACCCTAGGCGCATAGCATTCAATCAAAAATACAAGGATTGGATCGACATTTGAAGAGGTCTGGGCGTTTTTGTCATAGGACGCGATTTCTAGGCAGTTTATGAATTCGTGGTACTGGATGGAGTGTGCTGGTTGATTAGTATTTACTTGATGCTCGTGGTAGTGGCTGGGAATCATAAATAGCAACTGGGTCTTCTTGTTGGCCTGGCGTGATACTTCTGGGTGAGAATCGCTGCCTTCTATGGTGTCTTCTGCTTGTGCCCTGGACCTACATACAATCCAGGGAGGGGGTCAGCGGGTTTGAGATGGTGAACTGGGCAACTTCCATGACGTTTCTGAGGTTTGCTCCATGTTGAAGCTTCACAGCAGCAGATTGAGTTTCTTTTATCAGCCCTCAAGCATCCATTTCCAGGTTTGGGTATTTCATTACCATCATTCGGTTCAAGTAATTTCTGAGCAGAAAAACCAGAATATTCAAGCTCGTTTTTTTGAAACAAAACCCTGAGTATTTCTAATGTGTAATCAGTTATAAGTGTTGTTATAAATAGTAGGGCATTGGAGTATTGATGGAGTTAAAATATAGCTGTGTGTGGGAACTTTGGTGTCCAAACGGGGTTGATTGAATTGGTTATCAGGTCTGAGAGCAATTGTTGTCTGTATCTTTAGCTTGTAATACTCACAGACATTCTTATTGTGATCTGCTGTGCATGAATTTCAGTCTTAAAGTATTTAGGAAATGCCCTTAACCTGCTGTTGCAGCCTTATCAATCTTGCTGTGTATTGCCAATGTTAACATGATGTGTCTAAACTGAGGATGCTAGCAAGTTGTCACTGTTTCAGCTTTCTAATGATGTATATGATTGTTAAATGTAATGCTGTTCATGAATAGAAGGAAACTGTTCAGACCCAGTTATTGCCTGCAACTTGATTTTCACTTCTAACGAATGCTGTGTAGTTTTGCTCAAGGTTTACCACTGTGTGATGAATGAGTTCCCTTCAAACCAAGCAAAACAATCAGAAAATTATAATGGCATAAAATTAGATCGCCAATCAGGTGTTGGACAAAATTCCAAGTGGGTTAATATAGAAATTTAAAGCAAAAATTCGCAAGGCACTTTACAGTGGTATCAGAGCTAGCTTCCTGCCTGCCTGTGTGGTAGTGGGATGTTATGAATCCTGATAACCGAGAGTTTATAACCTACAGAAGAGAAAGGAGAAGAGGTGTTGGTCCTTTTGATACCGATTCATCATCTGAAGAAGATATCATGGGTGATAGGCATGACATACCTGAGGGTAGCACTCAACAGATTCTTAATGACCTAGCTAGAGGTCAACAACAGATAGCTCAGCTCTTAAACTAGCTCTTGGGTGATAGGAATAATGGTAACAATGGGACAAACGGTCATGATAACAATGTAGAGGCCAGCAACACCAATATACCAGCACATAACCATGCTAGGACAGCTAGTAGGGTGACTCTGAGGCCTCTCATGCCTCAATTTCTGGGAGGACAGCTTGCTGGAAATCAAGAGCAGCAAGCACAAGGAGAGGTATTTACAGATTATTTGAGGGAATATCAATCGTTGGGAGATGAATTTCATGCTGCCATGTCATTGGCTGATTTTTGCACTATCAAGTATAGGAATAGACCTAGAAACAACAATAGAGGGCAGCAGAACCAGGATCTACAACGCAAGGTTGGGAAAATCACAATCCCTTCCTTTGACGGGTCTAGTAAATGCACAGCCAGAGTGTGGGTACAAAAGTTGGACACTTATTTCCAGCTAAACCCCATGTTGGAGACAGAGGCTATTAAGTATGCTACGCTACACTTGGATGGTGAGGCACATGAGTGGTGGTATTATGGGCTTGTCACTTTAGGGCATGCTAACATCACTTCCTATTTGGAGTTCACACAAAAAATTATGGACAGATTTGATCAAAGGGATCCAGAGCTTCATTTCCAGGAGTTAGCACAGCTTAAGCAGAGTGGATCAGTAGATGCATATATTTCAGAGTTTCAGCGATTGGCAGTTATGGTGACAGATATTTCAGAGCAGAGGTTGGTTATGCTCTTTATTGAGGGTCTATCCGAACCACTTGTGGTTGGATTAAGGCTTTCAAATCCGATTCCCTACAGGATGCGATCACTAGGGCGAGAGACATGGAGTTCTCCACACCTGACAACAAAATTTCTTCTAAACCTTTTGTTCCTCAGAAGAACAAGGGCAAGAAGCCTTTTCAGAAAAAGGGAAACAAGAAAAGTGATCCAGATGAGGAGTATCGCAAGGAATGCAGAATTAAGGGAATTTGTTACCATTGCAAGGAATGTTGGGAGCCAGGTCACCGTTGCCTAGGAAAAGGCAAGGCTCACCTTATCGAGGTTGTGACCGAGGATGAGAGCAGTGATGACGAGCCTTCTCAGGATAATGATGATAGTAGTTCAGATGAAGAGCAGCCTCAAGGAGAGGGTAAGGGTGGTATCATTGCTACCTTATCAGGCACTCCTAGATTCAACTGTTTTAGAGTTAGAGGAGTTTTACAGGGACATCGCATATGTGTGTTGATTGATAGTGGGGCAACCCACAACTTTATTGATGCATCCCTAGTTGAGAAACATATGCTACCCGCAGAGGACTTTGAGGGATTTAATGTGATGGTGGCAGATGGCTATAAATTGAGGTGCACTCGGAGGGCCCCACAGTTGCCTATTACATTGGGTAATTACACAGCCACAGATGATTTTTATGTGGTGGATTTGGGTGACACTCATGCTATACTTGGGATTCGGTGGTTACACTCATTAGGGAAATATTCTTAGAACTTTCAGACCATGGAACTCAAGTTCAGGACAACAGAGGGGCAGCGAGTGGTGCTTAGAGACATGACTAATGGATCAGCCAAGGTTGTGTCTGCTAGATGCATGGAGAGCATTTTTCGGCATGATGACTTAGCTTTGGCAGCAGATTGTTTGATCACCACCAAAGAGTCTTCAGATTTAGGGCAGCCATATCATGTTGACATTCAGGAGCAATTGGGTAAACATGATAGGGTTTTTGGAGAGATACCTCCAAGGAGACCACCTGATCGTGGTTTTGAGCATACCATTGAGTTAGAAGAGGGGGCCAAACTAGTGATCACTACCCCCTATTGTCATCCTAAGAAATTCAAGAATGAGATCGAGAAAGCAATCAAAGAATTGCTTGAGATGGGACACATTAGACTGGGCTCCAGTCCCTTCGCTTCTTCTATGGTCTTGGTGAAGAAGAAGGATGGAACCATGCGGATGTGCATTGATTACCGGGCTCTTAATAAGAAAACCATCAAGAACAGGTACCCTATACCCAGGATAGATGAGTTGTTGGATGAACTTCATGGGGCAGTGTATTTTTCGAAGATTGATCTTCGTTCAGGGTATCATCAGATAAGGGTTAGAGAGCAGGACATCCACAAAACATCATTTCGTTGTCATTATGGGCATTATGAGTTCTTGGTCATGCCATTTGGTTTGACAAATGCACCTGCCACATTTCAGTCCTGCATGAATCATATATTCAATAAGCAGTTGCGTAAATTCTTATTGGTATTCTTTGATGACTTGCTCATTTACAGCCAGACTTGGGAGGAGCACTTAAGACATCTTGATGAGATATTGGGTATCATGGAGGAGCAGTCACTCTACGCTAAGGCTTCAAAATGTGAATTTGGCCTTAGAGAGATATTATATTTGGGGCATGTGATCAGTGCAGAGGGAGTACAGGTCCACCAGGAGAAGATACAGGCGATACTTGATTGGCCACCACCTAGGACACTCACAGAGTTGCGAGGCTTCTTCGGATTGTGCAGTTACTATAGGCGGTTTGTGAGGGGATTTTCACAGTTGGGAGCACCTTTGACAGATTTGACAAAGAAAGGTGCATTTAGTTGGTCAAAGGAGGCACAACGAGCTTTTGATAAGCTCAAGCAGGTGATGAGTAGTTGCCCAGTATTGGTGCTTCCGGATTTCACACAGCCATTTGTTTTGGAGTGTGATGCTTCAGGTGAGGGCATAGGAGTAGTGTTGATGCAAAACAGATACCCCATAGCTTTTGAGAGTCGTAAGTTGAGGGGACCAGAGAGACTATACTCCATCTATGATAAGGAGATGCTCGCCATTATGCATGCCTTGGCAAAATTCAGACAGTATTTAGTTGGAGGGAAGTTTGTGGTGAGGACCAATCACAACAGTCTCAGATACTTCTTGGAGCAGAGGGATTTGAATGAGAGGCAGCAGAAGTGGGTCAGCAGGATACAGGCATATGACTTTGATATAGAGTATGTGAAGGGAAAAAAGAATGTTGTGGTAGACGCCCTCTCTAGGAGACCTTCAGCTTGCTCACTTTCAGAGATTTCCGCAGATTGGAAATCCCTCTTGTTGGTAGAGTACTCCAAGAATAAGTTTGCTTGTGAGTTGTTGGATGGGTTGATTCAGGATGACAGGTACAGAGTAGTGGATGATGTGATCTACTACAAGGATAGGATCTACTTGGTGCCAGAGTCTAGATTGAAGGAGAAAATATTGCAGGCTTCTCATGACACTCCCTTAGCAGGCCATCAGGGCTATTTCAAAACTTACAAGCAGGTCAGAGAGAGGTTCTCTTGGAAGGGCCTCAAGGATGATGTATTGAGACATGTTAGGGAGTGTGTGACTTGTCAACAGAACAAGTCAGAGCATATGCATCCAGCCGGATTACTACAACCATTGCCTATCCCAGAGCAGAAATGGGAGAGCATTTCTATGGACTTCATCACGGGTCTACCTAAGGTACATGGGAGAGATAGTATTTATGTGGTGGTAGATCGGTTGACGAAGTACGCTCACTTCTTTGCTATTCCGACTGAGTACAAGGCACCACAGGTGGTTGAGTTATTTTTCAGGGAGATCTTTAGATTGCATGGGCTACCCCGAAACATAATCAGTGACAGGGATAGTAGATTCATGAGTGCATTCTGGCAGGAGTTGTTTAGGTTGGCGGGCACTGAGTTGACTCCGAGCACGAGTTATCACCCTCAGACAGATGGACAGACAGGAATTGTAAACAAATGGATTGAGGGGTACTTGCGCAACTACATTGCAGGACAGTAGCGGGCGTGGATTAAGTGGTTGCACTTGGGAGAGTATTGTTATAATACCACTCATCATATGTCCATTGGGATGAGTCCTTTCAGAGCCTTGTACGGTTATGATGCACCTTCATTCACGGAGATGGATTTTGGTGAGAGAAGAGCTCCCAAAGCCAAGGATTGGATTCAGGAGAGTCAGGATATCTTGAGGGCACTCAAGAATAACCTACAGGTGGCACAAAATCAGCAAAAGACATATGTTGATAGACATAGGATTGAGCGTAGTTTCGAGGTTGGTGATTTGGTATACCTTCGCTTGCAACTGTATAGACAGTCTTCTCTCAAGAAGAGCGGAGCCAAGAAGCTCAAGCCCAGATTCTATGGACCATACAGGATTATCAGGAGGGTTGGAGAGGTAGCATACGAGTTGGAGCTGCCAGAAAGCAGCAAGATTCACAATGTGTTTCATGTTTCGTGTCTTAAGAAGGCACTAGGTCAGCAGGTTACTTCTTCTTTAGAGATTCCACCATTGGATGAGGAGGGACATTTGGTCCTAGTCCCTGAGGGGATTGTAGAAACTCAAGAGAGGAGGTTGAGGAACAGGGTGGTGAAAGAGTATTTGGTGAGATGGAGAGATTTTCCAGCTGAGGATGCCACATGGGAGAATGAGCAGATTCTTCAGCACCCGAGTTTACAATTGCTTGGGGACAAGCAATGTCGGGAAGGAAGGACTGTAATGTCCCCTTCTCACTAGCTAAGCAGGAAGTCGCCTTGCCTTCCTAATTCCCAAGGGCAAGTGTCGAAGACAAGGGGGAATCATTTATTTAATTGTTTAATTATCACATGGGTTCAAAATTACTCTTTTAATGTGATATTAAATAATTAATTAAATTATCTTCATATAAAGTGACTAAGTTAAATGGGACAAAAAGGAGTCAATGTATTATTTATTTTAAAGTGGACTTTATAAAAGTCACTTTATGTGTTGTTGGAAAATTAAAAGTGACTTAAGATATTTAAAATCATACTTTGTAAAGACAAGTCACTTTATTTTGGAATGCAAATTTTAAGAAATGAAGTCTCTTACGGGCATGAAGGAAATATATGTTGGAAGCGCATATTTTGAAGACACTTTTTGGCTTGAATATTTTTTCATGAAGGAAAACTTCCCGTGAGTTTGGCGCCTGTGGGTTCCAAACCTGTTGCAGCCAGTTTCGAGGGTGAGAGATCTCTCCTAGCTGGAGTTGGACAGAAATTTCGTGGTTGAATCTCATGGTATTTTCGTCGAAGATTTATCTCCTCATGGCGTTCGAAGAAAACTTGATTCATTAACATTGGGAGGCGTTTTTAATTGGGAATAACCCTAGGCGCATAGCATTCAATCAAAAATACAAGGATTGGATCGACATTTGAAGAGGTCTGGGCGTTTTTGTCATAGGACGCGATTTTTGGGCAGTTTATGAATTCGTGGTACTAGATGGAGTGTGTTGGTTGATTAGTATTTACTTGATGCTCGTGGTAGTGGCTGGGAATCATAAATAGCAACTGGGTCTTCTTGTTGGCCTAGCGTGATACTTCTGGGTGAGAATCGCTGCCCTCTATGGTGTCTTCTGCCTATGCCCTGGACCTACATACAATCCAGGGAGGGGGTCAACGGGTTTGAGATGGTGAACTGGGCAACTTCCATGACGTTTCTGAGGTTTGCTCCATGTTGAAGCTTCACAGCAGCAGATTTTCTTTTATCAGCCCTCAAGCATCCATTTCTAGGTTTGGGTATTTCATTACCATCATTCGGTTCAAGTAATTTTTGAGCAGAAAAACCAGAATATTCAAGCTCGTTTTTTTGAAACAAAACCCTGAGTATTTCTAATGTGTAATCAGTTATAAGTGCTGTTATAAACAGTAGGGCATTGGAGTATTGATGGAGTTAAAATATAGCTGTGTGTGGGAACTTTGGTGTCCAAACGGGGTTGATTGAATTGGTTATCAGATCTGAGAGCAATTGTTGTCTGTATCTTTAGCTTGTAATACTCACAGACATTCTTATTGTGATCTGCTGTGCATGAATTTCAGTCTTAAAGTATTTAGGAAATGCCCTTAACCTGCTGTTGCAGCCTTATCAATCTTGCTGTGTATTTCCAATGTTAACATGATGTGTCTAAACTGAGGATGCTAGCAAGTTGTCACTGTTTCAGCTTTCTAATGATGTATATGATTGTTAAATGTAATGCTGTTCATGAATAGAAGGAAACTATTCAGACCCAGTTATTGCCTGCAACTTGATTTTCACTTCTAACGAATGCTGTGTAGTTTTGCTCAAGGTTTACCACTGTGTGATGAATGAGTTCCCTTCAAACCAAGCAAAACAATTAGAAAATTATAATGGCATAAAATCAGATCGCCAATCAGGTGTTGGACAAAATTCCAAGTGGGTTAATACAGAAATTTAAAGCAAAAATTTGCACGGCACTTTACAAATGGAGTGTACTATGTAGGAATTGAAAGGAAAACGCTTCTACGCTTATTCAACAGAGTGTGTAGTTACAATGAGCACAGATAGTTCTCGCTCATTCAACGAAGTGTACAATTACATAACACAATCACTTCTCCCTTATTCAGCAGAGTGCAATTACACATCACAATTTTTTCCACTTATTCAGTGGGGTAAGCAAATACAATAAAACGCAAGATGAAAACACTAGCGAGATTCAATACTATCATCCAAGGTATTACAAGATAATATGAAATGCATTACAAATCATCATTATAGAACATTAACTTGCTGATTTATGCTGATATAAAGTTCTGATCACAAATATTAACTGCTGCGACAACCCTGAATGAACCAAATAACATGGATAGCAAAATAATCAACTACCCAACAAAAGTATACCTCAAATAGATGACATTAGAAACTGATTGTAGGTCTGATGTGACTTGGTTCTGCTAATAAACTATCAAATCAGAACTAAACACACTGAGAGCACACTGTAAACTGTGGAGTAGAAGCACACCATGTAACAACTAATATCTTACATACTATGAAGAAACAGATATGTAGCCAATTTCACCTGAAAGGCAACTAATTTACTGCCAAACCAGGGTTTCATCCAGCATAAAAATAATGAACTGAAAAGTAACTACGAGGGCATCATTAACTAACTTTCATTCAAATGAAGTAAAGAAATTAACTGTCAATTCTTTCCATTCAAAAATTAACTTGAGCAATTCATTAATTACATAGCATTAAATGCAAAAAATAGAGTACCCAAAGGAACATTTATTTGTACCTGAATTAATGGAAGAGAGTATCACATTATGCAGACATCAATATGCTGAAAAGCTGATCATAACTCGAGGATAGAGAATTATCATCAAGGGATTTTCCGCCCAACCAAGACCTACTGGTCTTCTGTGTTTCTTCTAACTAAGGAAACCCGACCCTTCACGAGGGCAAACAATAAGGAATCACAAATTACATTATGCCATTCTGAGCTTGGTGTCATGAACCTATACCACTAGTCGATCCCTCCTCTGTGGGTACCTCCCAACCAGAGAGATCATTCTGACTAGGGTATATCTGGCCATAAAATGTTGACATTTGCCTAACTGGCAATCTACCTTGGCCAAGGATTTCCATAATCTAGCACGTAACTCGTGCAGTCAACCATCACCCTTGCTCGGCATCTATCTCTTATCTGAGATGTGTGTTCTTAATTACAGGTACCAATCTTTTTCATAAAATATTCAAGTAAACAGTGCTAGGGTTTCATTTCCCATATTTATCAAGCACATGATTCAACTGAATCAGATACCAGCAAAAGAAGATTACAGTCCCAACTCATTCACATGACTGGCTTTAATGGCCAAGATTCGGTTCAACAATTGAGTCAAGGTCTTCAAGGTGTAAAACTTGGCTCCAATAGGGAAACAATAAGAAAAACAGATTCAGAACTTCATTCAAGGTCAGACTCAATTACAAGACCGGTTTTTCCAAAATGAAAGTAGGGCTATCAAGCAGACTTATCACAATGGTTTAGACACAAAGGACAAAAATCAATCAACAAGGAATGATTAAAACAGCATCATGGTTCGATAGCCACCATAACTTCAAACAATGATCATAAATTCCAGATTCAAGATTTGACATTTCCTTTGGCACATTTTCCAATATCGATAGCATGAAAAGATGGTGAGGAGTCTAATTACTCGCCTGGTAAAGACTAGAATCCGATTCGAAGTTGGTTTTGTCGAGCTTGCTAGAATCCTCTTTGAACTGCTAGAATCCTCTTTGAACTGAAGGAGAACAACAAATACAAGATGGCAGAACAATCAACGTACTGACCCTCAAAAGAATTCTACAAAGCCAAAGTAAGAAAAAGATATGCGAAGATGACTTTATCGTGCTCAACAAGCTTCAGTCAATGCTCAAGGTTCCTCTAACGGCCTCCAAACTATTGGTTAAGTGAGCTATGATTCAAAGCCAAATCCGCAAGATGATTACATTCACAAGATCGAAATAGAAGAGTGAAAACTCAGACGTCCATGGAACAATCGGAACTTCACCCCAAGTAACAAATGGTTCGATCAGCAAGAGAAAATGAGTACATAGGTTAATGGAGGAAAAGCCCTTCACCGCCCTCCCCCCCAACCCCAACCCCAACCCCAACCCCAAAACTCCCGTCCCAAAAGATTCTATTAATAAAAAGAAAAGGAGAGCCTTTCCAAGTACTCGACCTCCTTGCATGTAACGTCCTTGCATGAATGTCGAGTCTTAGTTGAGGCGGTTTCAAGACTTGCCAATTTTCACATTAAATAAATTAAATATGACCAAAAGGTTCCATCGAGCAAGGAAGGTGGCCATGCTTTTACAATATTTATCTTTATTTAAAAATGTTAAGTGCTTGGTTATCGGAACTCTTGACCAAGATATATTCCAGTTAAAGCTTGGCTTACGACACATTGATAATTTGTGATTCCTTATTAGTTTGTCCTCTCCTTGATGATATTTCCCTTTCCTCAAAGAACTGGCTGTCCTGCTACCACTTGACAAGAAAAACTAGAATTAGATAGTCCTTGATAAATCATATTAATAATTTATTCCTAAATATTCAATCATAATTCAATCATTTTTCATTTTCAATTTCTTGCAAGAAAATTCATTCATGTTGCACTTTCAAATTTCCATTAAGAAAATTAAACTTCTTTCTTATAAATCACATTCACATGAAAGGTAGTTATTCCAACTAACATTGCATTTGAAGTATGGTAATCAAAACATATATTCACAATGCAAGGGATGTAATACACCAAAACCACCCAACTACAAACTATTTAGAACACACTCCAAAATGTACAGCCAACAAGAAAAATAACCTAAAATGCCGAGGAACACCTCCAAAATTCTTGTCAACATTGGATAATGGTTGGGTGCTATTGAAGATGATTGGAACCTGTTGATTACTGAAATTCGACTAAGATTGAAAATTATAAGATCCTCCAAAAACTAGAATTTGCATTATAACTCCTAAAGATCTGAAACCGATCTCAAACATCTTAAAACTATATACATGAAATATAACTTGAAGTATAAGGAAGCAAATGTCACTTATACTTAAATATTATTTCATCCCTCATGCCCCCTCGCAATGAGTACATTTACAACCTACCAATATGGTGTGACCCCTTAAATTCCACCAAACTTCATTGCATAGCAGAAACACGAAAAAGTATGGATTGTATGGACAACATAGGACTGATTTACAAGGATAAATATGTGAAGTTGGGTACAACTGCAATAAACTCCTTGTAGAAATGGTACAATTGACATGAGGAAGGGTATGGCCCCTTTATCAACAGTTCCAAACAATGATGAATCCACACATAATGTTGGTAGTATTTGCAAATCCAAAAAAACTCATCAAAACACATTGAATTCCTCCATTCTTGAAGCAACCAACTGAAACTACACTTGCAAGTGCAGCCATAGTTGAAAAACTCACCAAATTGGAAAACTCGCTGAGCCCAAAAAAACATGACTCGGCAAAAACTCAGCAACTTAAAAAATTGCTTAAATTTCATTAAAAACACATTTTTTTTGCAAAATTCAATGATAAGATGCATCCAATGAGTCAATAAATGAGTACATAAAAGAAACAAGTTGAGTCTAGTTGTATTTGATTGATTTGAAAGCAAATTGGGTACAAAATGGCATCCTCATGTCGAATGCGCTAATACTGATAGTCTAAAACAAAATGAAAATAGCAAATTGTTTTTGTAAAATTGAAAGTAAATACTACATTAATATATTTTACAAATTTACATCCTCCTCTTCCCATGTCTACTGAAAACTAGGGGGAGGTAGAACTAGACGATATTATAGATGAAGACTTGTACGAAAACTTGGAAACTTGGACTTGGAGAGTACCTAGAAAATCAAATGAAATGAAAATGCCTTTTTAGCGGCTGTGGGAGACCTTTTTTTTGGACAGGCAAGTTTTTTGGTGAAAACTTGCCAAAAACTCGACGAGTTTTTCTCCTTTATTCAGCGAGCAATTCTGGAGTGTAAATGCAGGAAAAACTCGCCGTAAAAAATAACCCGGGAGTATTTTAAAACTCATCAATTACTCGGAGAGTTTTTAATTTTCAACTATGAGTGCAGCTATAACCATTGTATGAAGTCACTCAAACTAGCTAGGGGCGTTTTCATCCCCGAAACCAGTATTTTCAAGAGAGTTTGTGTCCTCAAGAAAATTGGAGATGAACACAAGTTCTCTCTGAAGCAAAAGAAAATATCATTAGTTCTTTACAATGATGGAGGCATTTCAGCTGATTGCGTTAAGTTTTCAAGGTTTGGATGATATCAAAAATCCTTATTTTGCGAGGGTACAATTTTTGGAAACTGTTGTAAGAGTCAGAACATGTTTTGTAATGATAGATCTTTATTGTGAAGATCTTATTCTTAAAATATTTCAACATTTCTTGGCAATTGTTAGTATGAGTCATGCAAAGAATGTTTAGTTTTTATACAAACCATTATGTTTTTGATTTTGAATGAGAGATCCTATCTCCCAACCACTCTTATCTATTTTATTGGTTGTCTTAAGAAAGGAGAAGAATATTTTTTTAGCTGCATATGAGTTGGTTATAAATGTTGTTAAACAATGTAAGCAAAATTTGAGACCACACTTCTCAATTGAAAGAATAATTAAAGAAGAAACTCGTGAAGCACCTACAAGAGAAGAGGCAAGTCTTGAAGTTTTAAGAAAAGAAGAATGTACCAGAAATGAGCTCAGAAAAATAATATTACTTCTCATGCAAAAAGTCTTGGGAGACCAACCACCAATGCAAGGACAAAGATGTGAAATTGTTAGAGGAAGAATTAGAAGTTACAAAAGAGGAGGCTGACAAGAAGATGATGGAACAAAAGGAAAAAAGTACTTGAGTTGCCTTGAAGATAATGGATTAAGGGTAGATGAAGGCATGAAATCCTTTGATGATGAGGAGAATGTTCCTAAACAAAAATATTGGCAGATTGCCCTTTCAAAGGTCTCAGTAGAAGAGTATGCTGATTTTGAGAATGATGAAATTTTCAGAATATCAATTAGTGAAGAACAAGAAATTGAGTTTCTTGATGATTCATTGTTTGAGTGTAGAGCTATCCTACCACCTATTTAGGAAGATTGCAAGGAAAATTTTAGAGAGATAGCTGATTTTGAAAGTTATGCTACTCCTAAAATTGAAGATAATCTGAAATTTTGCTGAGTGGAGAGAAAATTTAATTTGTTGATTTAGAACAAAGGCCTAAAGAATTGCAAATAATGAAGAATCCATTACTAGTCTTAGAAGAGAAAGTGGTACAAGATTTAACAAGAATTGATTACACACACAATTTTATTGAAGACCTCTTTTGGAATGTTCAAGTTGAAGAGAGACAAAAAGGCATTAGCGGTAGAGCTACTCTTGCAACTCTGCAAACTATCAAAGATGCATTGAAGATAATGAAATCAAATTACTTACATTTTCTTTTAGCCTGAGATCATGCCATCAAGTTTGCAAAAGAGACGTGTTGTGACCTTTTCACACATCGCCCCATTCAAAATGGGGACCCCTAATTCTTGCTCCATTCTGGTCTTTTGGCTTGGGTTTTTGTCTCTCTCTCTCTCTTTCCGTCTCTTTTTTGGTGTCTGCCTTTCGAGGGATTTCTCTGCCTTTGAGTTTAAACGTGAATTTTGGCCAAGTCTGAAAATTAGGGTTTGTACTTTCCCGCCAATATGAGGTCGAACGAAGTGAATAAGTTGAAAACAGAGATTGACATTGATGTCAATATGCTTCCAGCAGGCTTCCACTGAAATTTCATCAGATTTCGGTAACTTACTATTTTTAGTAAGTGTGTAATTCCAGGCATTCTGTCAGCATTTTGAGGTTTTAACAGTCACACTGCATTCAGAACACATCAAGCTGCTCGTGTGCAAAATTTAAGCTGAAACGGACAACTTACTATTTTTAGCAGTTCAGCTTCCAGAGCAGATTTCAGGGTTTAGATGCAGAGTTTTTCAACGCATGTCTGGAGATTCCTTCTAGGCTTTTAGAGACCTTTGCGATGTAACATGCAAAGTGAGATAACAACTTTCAGAGTTCAGCCTTCAGAGGCTATTTTTAGGGTTTGCATGTCAGGGTTTTCTTTGCATGTCTGCATATTCCTTCTAGGTTTTCGAAGACCTTCGCGACAGTATAACATGCAAAATGAGATGACAACTTTCAGAGTTCAGCCTTCAGAGGCTATTTTTAGGGTTTGCATGTCAGGGTTTTCTTTGCATGTCTGCATATTCCTTATGGGATTTTTGAGAGCTTCGCGGTGATGTGACATGCAAACGGAGATAACCACCTATTTAGGAACTTACTATTTTTAGCAGGTGCATCCCGACAGCCGCCTCCCAGCATTTCAGAATCACGAGCTAATCGCAATGCAGCAGAAACGAGAACAAACGGAGATCATTTGATATGCATGCGGAACAAATTAGGGTTTCCAGCTTCGGGACCCAAAAAGAGGGGTAAAAAGTCAGAATTTTTGAAAACCTGTATACCACCGCGATCAGCATCTTCCGAGCTATCTGGTAAAATTTGAAGACAAACGGAGCACTTACTATTTATAGTAAGTCACTTTGGAAACAGGCTAAAAATAGAAAGTCAGCATCAGGCGCCGATGTCGACACGCAGGTCACATGGTGAGGAGCGAATCATTTGAATTTCAAATCAAACGGAGTTGAGATATCAGAAACGAGCAATTACTATTTATAGCAAACCACCTTCAGAAATGGGCTAAAAATAGCAGGCCAACTCGAAATAGTAGTGTCAACAGGCCAACAAGGTCGTGAGGATCCAGTGTTTAAAATTTCAGAACGATCTGAGCTTCGGAGATGCAAGAATTGAGAAACTTACTATTTATAGTAAGGCACAGAGAAGCTGGCAAAAACGAAGAAAAAGTGACTAAGTCTGGAACTTCATCCTGCACCACCATGAAAATGCGCCCAAGGTGGTAGAGGCATCAAGAAATTTTCTAAGTACAAAACTTTGTCCACCTCCTATGGAAAAATGCGCCCATGCAACAAGCAAGTCAAGGAAAGTCAAAGATGTTAATCCTCCTGCCTAGCTAAAATGCGCCCAAGGAAGGCTGGTGAAAGTTGAAAAATATTCTAAGGCAAAGATATCCTCCTCACCCATCAAAATGCGCCCATACAAGAGTAAGCTTGATAAAGTCAAGGAAAGTCAACATGTTTCATCCTCCTGCCTATCCAAAATGCGCCCACCTTGAAAGTTTGATGAGAAAAAAATGGCTAAGTTAAAAATTCGTCCTCCACCACCCCCCAAATGCGCCCATGCAAGGAGAAATTCAAAAGGGTCAACAAGTTTCATCCTCCTCCTAGGCTCAAATGTGCCCAAAACAGAGCATGTAAAGACAAAAAGAGGAAGTTTAAAAGTCACTTGTTGGAGGCGTTACAAGTCTCATCCTTCATGCATGCTAATATGCGCCCTCACATGCAAACAAAAGGCTAAAAGTTTCTAAGTATGAAATGCTCGTCCTCCTCACATAGTAAAATGCACCCACCTCCAAGCATGACATGCAAAATATTTTCTAAGTGTTAAATTCGTCCTTCACCCATGGCTAAATGCGCCCAAAAGAGGGCATGTGAGGACAAAAACGAGGGAGTCAAAGAGTCACATGCTAGGCATTGAAAGTCTTCATTCTCTTGAACATGAGAAATGTGCCCAAGGTGTTAAGGGTGGTGTAAATATGCTAGGCGTGGTGAAGTTGAATATTCTTCTTCAAGTGATATGCGCCTAAGGTGGTGAAAACAAAGTTGATGCTAGGCGTTAGAAATTAAATAAAATTTCTCTAAGGCAAGTTGAATATTCCTCATGAAGTGTGATGTGCGCCTAGTGTGTGTGTGGTGATGGATAATATGTTAAGCCTATGGGGGATAAAAATATAAATAAAACATGTTGGGCGTTCAAGTTAAATATTCTCCATGGTATGTGCTTTCAAGAATTTTCTAACTGGATTGAAATAAAAAAAATTCCCACCACAGGCAAGGTGATTGAGGATAAATAAAAATTTCCTAAGGCAAAATTTTCAAAGTGATTCAAAATTTTCTAAGGCAAAATATTTTTTTCCTTTAGAAAATACATGAAGGTGATGAAATTTTGAAGCACGGATGAGTTGCCAGTGATGAAGTCAGGATGCTAGCATTGCAGGATGGATTGATAAAAAATTTCCAAGTCAGAGCAACAAGATGTCCATAGAGATGAGAAGAACAAAATTAAATTTCGTGATGAATTATTTTTCTAAGGTTCAAAATTTTAAAATTTTAAATGAACCCGTTCGTTGTGTACCCATGGATTCATCACGTTCTGGAGAAAATTTTCTTTTGGGTACTGATGATCTTCGATGAGAAGTGGATTTCTATGTCTTCCGCACTTCGCCAAGGCCTTCAGCATAAAGAATTTAATCGGTGCTCGAGTTATGAATTTTCCTAAAGGAAAATTTTAAAATTTTATAAGGCAAATTTGAATAAAATGATTTTTGAAAGGAAAATGCTTCGACGATGAATTCAAAGTGAATTGCCTAGATGATTTTGATTGAGTTTTTCACAGATGAATTTTCCAGAGCGTCAGAGGTGATTAAAATTAAAAATTTGCAAGACAGAACTTCGGCTGGCGAATGGAAATTGTTAAATTGATAATTAAAAATTTTCGAAAGTGAATTCAAAGGATGCCAGTCAAAGTTGAACTTCTAGAAGAATGAGATTCCAGACAAGTGTCGAAAACACCAGAGGAGGGAAATTCGAATGAAGTAGTGGAAATTTAATTCACTAGCTAAACTTAGCCTCTTCTAGAAATCGATTTTCCTATAAGAGCTGAGAGTTATTCACTCCTTTTTCACAGCTGAAGAAACTCGATTTGCTCTGAGTCCAGTGTTGAGTTTGTTGCTGAGACTGAAGTTCGAAACTTGGAAGTTGTTGAGGACTGAAGTGCTGAAGGAGTTCGAAATATTGTTGTGGCTGCAATTGTTGAAGAAGTTCGAAATTTTGCTAAAACTGGAGTGTTGCTAAAGTCGAAATTTATTGAAGCAATTTGTTGAAGGTTGGAACTTGTGAGTTGCTGAAGCTCGATTTTGTTGCTAAAGTTTAAAGTTGCCAGTGCAAGTGGAGAAATTTCGATTTGAAGAGAAATTTGCTGAGAGTTTAAAAAGTGCGAACTTGCTGATTTGAAGTTGCTGAGTGTGAAGTGAAGTTGTTGAAGCTTACTTGCTAAACTTTCTAAGTGATTGAAGCTCGAATTTGTTGAAGAAGAAGTTGAGGTTTGCAAACGAGAAATAATAGTGCAACTTCTTGAAGTCAACTGGCAGCCCTACAAAGTATTTTATTTATTTTCTAAGTTAATTTGCTGATGAATGTTTATTGTTTTGCAAATGGCTGAAGCAAGGGCGACTGGCAAGGACAACAATGGTGCATCCAGGCAAGCAGTTATAAAGAAGCTAAGCAAGTCTTTCTTGCCAGAATCGAAGTTCACTTCAAAGTTGGGCAAGCTGACTGAACCAACTTGGGCTCCGTCAACCTAGAGACTTTCAGGAATAGAATGCTGGGGATTGGTAGTCATCGACCTTCGAACACTTCGCACAACATTGTTCGAAGCGGATTATATGCAGCTGCTGGTTTCCCACTGGCCATTCAATGTTCGGAGCTAATGATGGAGTGCGCCAACTGCTATGAGAAGGATCACACGTCAATCATGTCACCAGATGGACAAGTGCTCGCTAACCTCACTCCTACTGCCATTGGTGAAGCCTTTGGAATCCTAGTGCATAGAAACATGATTTACAAATCGAGGGAGCGAGCTGAGCGAATGTATGCTTCTGCATTCGAGAGATGCACGGAGATGATCAATACTCACTGGATGAGCAACCCCAAGCCCTCTCGTACGAAGCTTCCGAGACAAATCATAGCAGATGACTTGAAGCAGGAGTACTGTGATCTCATTATGATGCTGAGTTGGGTTGGAGGCTGCCCGCAGTCATTAATTTTCGAGCCATGGATGTTCTATTACATCAACCTCGTGCTGGAAGGAAAGGAGTACGTCAACCGGGCCGAAATGATCAGTGACAATTTGCACGAGCAGCTCCTAAGCCTGAGAAGAACGAAGACATTTTATATGGGTTCTTACATCATCTACATGTTGGCCCGTATGACAAGGTATAGAGGAATTTCATACAAGGAGACTGTTGGTTGTGGCTCTCACCAGTTTAAAATTCATGAGGCTTGTCCGCAGTTGCATTTGACAAGTACTACCTATTACAAGCGTGTCAATGACGCCTTCACCATGCACATCATGAGATTGCTTCAGGAGCAGATGCATCACAGGATCTCGAAAGAAGCCCAAGAATTGATTGAAAGGTATGGGTGCTGGTTTATTCAGTTTCCGAAGTTTTCTTACATAAGGCTGCAAGGATTTTCATCATATCCATACAGACTGCCTAAGTACCCAACCAACAGAATATTAATTTTAGAGATATCTAGGCAATTGGTTGCCTACGATAAGATTCAGAAGAAAAAGAAAGGAGGTGTTGACTTCCCAATTGTCATGGGCAACTCAGATGAAGTGTGTCCTTCATTACAGGTAGCTAGAGAAGCCGAGAGTGAGCTTCAATTCTATCACTTTTCATATCACACCAACCGACAACACTATGACCCGCATAACAACATCAAATGGGTACTGTCAAAGGAATTTAAACATAAGGCAAATATTGAGGATTATTGGGCTGATGCATCAGACGAGGCTGAAGTCAGGAAAAGAATGTTCTCTCGGTTGCCAATTAACATGATCAGGGAGTGTGAAGTTGTTCCGGTTCCAGACCAGGTAAATGAGGACATGGACATTGTCCATCCAGATTATGCAGCAGTAAGAGATACTCCACTTCCACTCCCGGATTGGTCAGAACTAGAGGTTGCTGACTTGGACACACTCTCCATTCCAGTTTTGACATTTACCAGGCAATGGGTTGACAGGCGTGTGAGCAGATTGAAGAGTAGGTCGATTGCTTTGACTTACAATTTGATGGGAGATCACAGGACACCCACCACCAGCAGGAAGAAACAAATCACACGAGGTCTAGAATCTCGAAGGAAGGAGCCAGTTCGGCAGGAGCCCTTTCAGCCGGAACCTCCAAGAGTTGCAGTTGAATCACCCACGCCATTGGAGACACGTTCTCCAAGCGTGCAGAGGTTTCTTTATTTGCTGATCAAAGAAATGCATTGAATCGGTGCAAGCCAGTACGGAAAATACTCACCACCGCGGAGAGAATCGTTGTCAGGCGTCAGCGCACCTACTAGAGATAATCAACAAGATGATGAGGGGACTACTACTGACCCTCAGTTTCAGCAGAATTAGAGACGGCTTTGGAGGATGATGATGATATAGTTTCAGGAGATACTCAGCCACTTGAGGACGATGAGCCTCAGCAGAATGATGTAGAAGTTGAACAAGTCCTGAAGTAGAGGCACAAGAACAACAGCCATTTGATATACAGTATACAGTACCTGATTGGCTCAGAGATAGGATGAGAAGAAGCCCCAGCGAAGAGATTGATCCAGCAGTTGAAATGGAAGAGTTTTTGAACAGGATCAGCGCACCTCCACAGAAGAAGAGAGCACATAAATTTTCAAAGATTTCAACTGATGAGGATGGTTCCCGCACTCTTCACGTAGCCGTGCCACAGGTTGATTGTGATCGAGATGAAGCAGTGCCAGAAAACTACGTGGTCACAACTTTGGAGTTAGGACGCCCCACAGGTGCACAGATTGTAGAAGAATGTGATAACTCCTACCACGCCCTCAAGGACAGATTATTTAAAAAGGAGGGAAAGTACAAGAAGTTGAAAAGAGAGCATAAGGCTTTGATAGGATATGTGCAGCAGTTGTCCTGTCCTTGTGGGCAGGAGATTCCAGCGATAGAGCTTCCAGCTGACATACCTAGAGAGTCAATCAGTGGCTTGTTGGAGTTAGGGAAGATGGCATAGGAGGCAGACAAGTGGGTCACAGGAGTTCGTGTTGAGACAGAAAAGTTTATGGAAGACCTTGCTCTTGCTTTTCAGCAGGCTTCTAGTATTTTGGCACGAATGGAGGCAGTTGATCAGGCCTGGGGAGATGCTTTCGTTTATCAAAGCAAAGTAATTCAGCGTCTTGAGGCATTGAGACATGTTCCTTTGCGGTTGCTGATTGATGGAGGGGTCATTCAAGAGAATGACAAGTATGACTTTTCTAGATGGTATTCTTCAGCAATCACGGGACGTGGTTTATTCGACGCAGCACAGGCGGATTCAACTAGAGTACGGAAGGCTATGGCTAACATCATTGATGGAGTCCAGAATACTTTCGAGGCCATATTTGCTAGGCGGTTGAATCCAGATGAGGTGAATGTTGATAATTTGAGGGGTAGGCTGGTGCCTTTCTTTTCAGAGGTGAAGACCTTCGTACAAGATGATTTTGAGAACACTTCTACTTTCTCCAGCTTGATCCAGAGCACGTAGGATTCCTTAGTTGCTTGGAGAAAATCTTGTGCAAGGCATGAATCGTCAGTCACGGTGTTAGAGTTCCAGCTTGATTGCATTCCACCTATTTCAGTTTAGGAGGTTGAGGCTGTGCTTGGCAGGTTCATCGAGTTTGCAGCCAGAGAGAAGGAGAATGGGAATGCACTATTGGACGACGATCTTCTAGAAGACTGATTGTGGGCATTAATTGCCTTTACTATTTTGGGAGTGAGTGGGAATCTTTGCTCATTTATTGCACCACTCCCCATTCTGGCAGTTTTTAGGGTTAGGGCTGAGGTGGCTTAATCTTAGCCACTCTTTTGATTGTAATCTTAGCCATCCATTGGACTGGGCTATCTATAAAAGGGGGAGTCCCCCTCATTTGTAATTCATTAGACATTAGATTAGATTTGGAGATCAAACTAGAGAGTAGAGCATAGTAGACATTTTGCTTGATAGTTTAGCATAGTGTGGAGAAGAAGGAAAGTTTTCCCTTTGAAAACTTTTGTAGAGATTGTTGTGTAAAACTTTCATGATAATAGATCTTTTCATTGATGGTGGAACTCGTCTTTGTCATGGATAGCTAGCAAGGTCTCTTCATCCTTTCGGATCCAAGTAGCATAAAGTAGCATAATTTTCATCTCATGCAATTAGTTTACTTTGATGTGTGGTGTTTTATTGAGGTAGCTTCATTTCATTCCATACCACTAGTAGCTTGTTGATGACAAGTTCGCCTTGCATGGTCTACTGGAAATTATCTTGAGTTTAACTTCGATTGTGATTTGTATACTTATATGCGTCGTCCTGATGGTATACGTATGCTAAATTATAATCTGAATATCTTTTGCTATCCCTTTGAAGATTGCACCAATTTTGCTGAAGCTGTCCGACGGGAGGCTAGGTGAAATTCGGTTGAAGTCTGCTGAAATCGAGCTCCACATATCTTGCATTTAGGATAGAATTTAGAACTACCTCTCCCTTACACTCATTTACTTTCCGCACATTTCTGGTTAGCTTGAGGAAAGCGTACTTATTGCCAAATCATCCACATTATACAAATCCCTTCCAATCATCCATTTATTGTTAACTGCAAGAATCCTGAACGATTGTGTAAGTCCCCTCGTGAAAACAGCAATTTACATCAAACCAACTGAGGGTATTCTAAGTATTTCGGAACCTTGGAGTTGAACATGCGAACTTTCTTGCAATCTTAGCGCACGGAATACTTGGATCAAGAGAGAATGGAATAGCCTTCGGACAATTTCGTTCTGCTGATTGGTGCGGTCATAAAAGTCACATCAACAAGATGTTTGATGCATACAAAGGGAAGGAGAAAGAGGTTGATGAGCTCAACCTTGAATTAATCCTAATTCATTTCTCACTCTACAAAGTTGAAAGTCAATCAACTGTTGCAGCCATGCCTAGGAAGCAAGAAGCTGGCACAAGGACTATGGAGGTCAAGCAATTGATGAGCTCTAAAAGAACTCTGATTTGGAGCCAAGTTATTCTTGGATTCATGAAGAAGAATTCAAAGGGAATGAAAATCTGCAAAATGACTTCAATATTCCTAGTACCACGGTGGTTCAATCTGTTGATAGCACTTGGAAAGTGCATCAAGAGTGCAAATTTATGGAGATAGAGAAGAGATTCTCTCATGATGGTAATTTTCTTACCTTGGATCAAAATGATTTGGTGATAGGCTTTGCATTTACAAAATCACCACACAGAGATGAACACTATCTTCTTAGAGATGATGTCTTAAGCACTTCCAAGAGATGACTAGGAGAAATGCTCATGAATACTAGAGTAGTGTAGCATAAGCATGGTGAAGCTACTTCATTGATAAGTATTCATGCAAATCACCAACAAAGTTTTTTGGAGGGTTGTGGTGACAGAAGGAATATACCATGGAGGATCATTGATTACAATTTCAGATTTGGTGCAGCTGTCATCACTCCGATCAGCCATCACCTAATTTTAGTTGCATACATTTAGGTGGGTTTGCAAGTACTATCAGTCAAGAGATGGAGCATTTTTTAATTGGTGACTGTTTGGGAAGATTTTTCAGCCTTTGGAGAAGGGATTTTAGTCAATACAATGCTCTCATTTCCTGTTTTAGTAAGGAGGTTTCAAATTTGTAATTGTTATTCTATTTGCAAGTTGCTGATTTTGATAAAATCAGATTAAAAGTTATTTTCAGACTTGAACAGCAGCAACATTGATCATCTTGAGGTCACTAAATCACTAGAGAATGTTGGAAAATATTTTCAGCTGAAGCTAATGAATATTTCAGCCAACATAGCCTCAATTTGGATGGAAAACCAAGTGATTCATGGCTGTCATGATTTGTTTTCAGCTTGCACACAAGCTGATTTGTGTCCTAGCTTGGAAGGAAT
>VDFB02390591.1:0-11078 GCA_007258455.2 Sequoia sempervirens | reverse complement strand
CCACTTTTACGATCCCTTCTTAAACATAATGGGAAAGAATACATCACAAGTCTTCCATAGTAATAGATTTAATGAATGGACAAGAGGAAATCTCTTTTAGATAAATAAGAGTATGCTAAATGTGTTTAAATATTTTGTTGATGGAAATGAAACATAAAGCATTGATCATGAGTGTTTGAATTGTAGAATGATAGAATTCCCCAAAACCAATATTAAGGCCACATAATATGATATTATGATTTATCAAAATTAATATTGAAGAAAACAATGTTTTGTAAGGAAGTTCCAACCCATTCCAAACATAAGACATGACGAGGGAGCAAACCAGAGACACAAAAAATGATGCAATAAACCAAAGAACTTTGATTATTATTTAGAATGGAACTTATTACATACAAAGGATCCCAAATACTTGAGCTCTGCGATACATGTAAGCTACAAAAGTTCAAAAATTATAGAAATTATAGAAGTTACCCCTTTTCACAGCATGCGAACTCTTTTCCGCAAAAAGCTGCCTAAATATCATAAACTAGCACATAAATAGCACCCTTTCAATTTGGATCCAAAAAAAACATTCGAGATAAGAATTTTGGCCATTTGGTGCCAAAAATTACAATTTGAAATTCAAACATTGAGTCCTAATTCAAAAATTGGTAATTTTACCAAAAATTGGCCAACTTCCGGAAGACATAACTTTTGATTCAGGACTCCGTTTTTTGAACCGTTTGCACCGTCATAAAGGTCTCAAAGTACAAAACATGATAAGGACCCACTTTGCTCATTCTAAAATTTTTTGGCCCCTACGGGACCGTTTAGTGCCTCAAACTGGACTTGGAAGGTTTTTCAAGGCAAAAAGCAGAAGCTGGAACTTGAATAACTTTCAAACCATGAATGATATTGACCTGATTCTTTTTCCAAAGTACTTATTTTTCCATCATGAACCTTCCCATAAATTTTTGTCTTCCCACGCCTTCAAATTCCCACCTGCTAAAAATAGCAGTTGAGCAGAAAAAGAAAAAAAATAGTTTTGAAAGTTGTAAACTCTTATTGGACAAAAAGGGTATCCAAAAAAAAATTACAAAAAAAAATAGGGAACATAAATGGAAAGAATTTTTTGGGTGATGCAAGATTTCCCTCACACCACTGGATGCTCCTGCATCAGACACCCATGATAATTTGAGAAGTGGCCCCGTCATGTTTCAGATGGTTGAGGAAAACCCAAATGGTCAACCTCTGCTTTAGACATCCAAGATGAATCTTCCACAGGCCTTCCTCTCCACTTCACTAGATATTCTTCATATTTCCTGTTTCGGGTACTCCTTCTGACACGGCTATCCAGGATTTATTCAATCTCCTCATTTTCTGAAGTAGGTGGTAAAATGCCACACTGTTCGATTGTTGGTACTTCCTCTGTGCCACCTTCATGATACTCTGTCAAATCTGAAATATTGAATTAAGGGGAAATGTTGACTCCATCTGGTAACTCTACCTCATATGCATTCCCTGAATCATGCCTCTTCAAAATTTTATAGGGACCAAACTTCTTCATCTTTAATTTGTTATAGGTTCCCACTGGAAACCTTTCTTTCCTCAAGTGGACCATCACTTCATCACCAATCTGAAACTCCTTATACCTCCTCTTCTGATCTGTCATAGCCTTATACTACATAGTCATCTTGTTAATATCTTCTCTTACCTTCTCATGTATATTCTTGATGTGTTCTGCAAAGTATTCAGCTTCGGCACTTGACTTCTTCTCTTGGCCATCTTCCTCAATTTTGGAGCGGTCCTGGGACTTCCTCCATAAACAATCTGGAATGGTGATCTACCAGTACTTTTGTTAACATAATTATTGTAAGAAAATTTTTCTTGGGGTAAGATCAAGTCCCATCCCTTGGGTTTATCTCCTACCAAGCATCTCAGTAGGTTACCTAGACTTCTGTTCACAACCTCAGTCTACCCATCAGTTTGTGGATGGTGTGCAAAAATGAACTTCAACTCTGTCTTCAACTTTTTCCACAAGTTCCTCCAAAAGTACCCAACAAATTTTGTGTCATGATATGAGACTATAATCTTTGGAAGACCATGTAGCCTCACCACCTCTTTGAAGAACAAGTCAACGATGTGGACTGCATCATGGGTCTTCTGGCATGGAATTAAATGTGCCATCTTTGAAAATCTGTCAACTACCACAAACACTGAATCATTCCCTCTATACGTCCTTGGCAAACCAAGAACAAAGTCCATACTTATATCTTCCCAAGGACTCCCTGGTATAGGTAAGGGTTGATACAGCCCTATATTCTGGCTCACTCCCTTAGCCATCTGACACACCCTGCAACTCTGCACAAACTTCCTCACATCCTGTGACAATTGCGGCCAATAATAATGCTTACTGATAATGGAAATAGTCTTATCCTGACCAAAATATCCTGCCATTCCTCCACTATGCTTCTCCTTTATGAAGTTCTCCCTCATGGAAATCCTTGGAATACACAATTGACTTCCCTTAAACAACATGTCATCCTGGATTATGAAATCCAACCATTTCGTCCTATCAACTATAACAAACTCCTTGCAAGCTTTCCAAGCTTCTGCAAAATCAAGATCTTCAGGGTACAATGTCTTGAGTTCATTGAACCCAACCACTTCAATCTGCATCTCTATCAACGTATGGCTTCCTCCTACTTAAGGAATCTACAACCCTATTCGACTTCCCACTCCTATGCTTTAAAACAAATGTATAACTTTGCAAAAACTCTACCCATTTCATATGCCTTTGATTTAATTTTCCTTGACTATTTAGATACTATAATGCTTGATGATCAGTAAAAAAAAAAATTCCTTCAGTAACAAATAATGTCTCCATTTCTTTGAACTATTGCATAAAACTCCTGATCATATACAAAGTACTTTCTCTTTGCATCATTTAACTTTTCACTGAAATAGGCAATGGGCTTACCTTCTTAACTCATCACTGCTCCAATGGCACAACTAATCGCATCACAATCCACTTGAAACACCTTATTGAAATTCGGGAGGGCTAAAACTAGTTTCTCTGTCACCTTCTGCTTTAACAGATCAAAAATATTTGCTGCTCCAGTGCTCCACTTGAACTCTTTTCTATCCCCTCTCATTGTTTCAGTCGGGGGTGCACAAATACTACTGAAATTTCTAATTAACTTTCTATAAAAATTGGCCAACCCATGGAAAGATCTCACCTTAGTAGCAGGTCTTGGGGTAGGCCATTCTAGAATAGCCTTCACCTTCTCTAGATCCATCTTGAGACCTTCTTCCGAGACAACAAACCCCAAGTACACTAACTCCTTCACAAAACTACACTTCTTCAGATTAATCAACAATTTCTCTTCTCTCAACTTCTCAAAAGCCTGATCTAATGGTTTACGCCACTGCTCAAGGCTTAGGTCTGGTGTTCTAGCCGATCCTTCAGGTTTTCTCATTGTTGGAGATTTGGCCGCTATCCGGGTTGTGGTTTGTTTCCGGGTGGGTCAGTAGTAAAGGCCGTGGGCTCCACGCTTGATCAGGCCACGCATTTTCCTCGGGCCTTTCGCTTTTTCTCATGGCGCAGGCATCCTTGGCGGGTGGTGCTTGGGTTTCTGGGGCGTGGGGTCTCCTGCCCTATTCTCCTTCTTCTTGTTTGTGCTTGTGCTTTTGGTCCATGGAAAAACGAGATTTTGCCTTTTCTACGGTTTCTTCTGGTGATTTGGAAATGGTTGAGCCCTCTTCTTTGCTGCATGGCAGTGGTCTAGATCAGATGGGGAAACCCCAATCTGGGGATGGAGTCTCATCTTCCAAAGGAAATTTTCGAATTAAAAAAGTTAACGGTTGTTTGGAGAGATCCGAGGATCGTCCAGTCTTGATTATTCAACCTGAGCAAGTTTCAGAGGATGTTGAATATTGGGGCAATCATGCTCTTATTTGCAAATTTTTGGGCCTTCGTTTATCTCTTCCTGTTTTGGATTCGTGGGCACGCAGGGTTTGGAACCCGGAAGGTGATATGGAGATTATTCTGGCAGCTAATAACTATTTTTTGGTTGTCTTTTCAAGCATGTCCGACAGGAATAGGGCTTTCGAAGGAGGTCCTTATTTCTTTAACCAGGTAGGGCTCTTCATCAAACCGTGGCACATGGGATTCAACTCTGCTGAAGAAATCCCCTCGCGAGTTCCCGTGTGGGTTCGTTTGCCGAGGCTTCCACTGGAGTTCTGGAGGGAGGATATTCTTCACTCAATCTCGTTACTTCTTGGAAAACCTGTGGGATCGGCTTCCCAAACTCAGGACCGTAAGGTAATTTCTTTTGCTCGAATCTGTGTTGAAGTTGATTTAAATAATCCATTACTAGACTCTATGGAAATTCGCATGGGATCTTCTTCTTGGATCCAACAGCTGGATTATGAAACCCTACCCTTTAGATGCAGAATTTGTCATGAATATGGACATTTACACCGCAAATGCCCTAGATTTAAACCCTCCCCCTCTGCTGCTTCTGGACCTCCCAAGGGGGACAAGGGAAAGGCTCCAATGTCTAATGAACCTGGGGATAATGAGGGTTTTATTCCGGTTAAGTCCCATAACAAAGGCAAGGGCAGGAAGAGATCTTGGATGGATAGGCAGAATGAAAACAACTTTAACAGGTTTGAGGTTCTTGATGATTTGACCCAGGAGGAGGGTATTCCTGTTGAGCTCTCTTCTGGGGCTAAGGGTCTGCAAGATGTTCAGGACGAGGATGCAAGGAAAGAGGACCAAATTCTATCCCTAGGGGTTCATCAAAAGGATCAGAAGGCTTTGGATTCTTCGGCTCATGCTCAGGATTTTGGGGTTCTCCAAGGGTCACAGACTCCGAAGGACTCTGGTGCGATGGTTCCTGATCCCCCTGCTCCTAGGGGGACCTCAGATCCTACAAGGAGTAACAAAGCTCCTCCCACACTTGGCTTACAGCAGAAATCCTTTAAAAAGGGGCCTCTTGATAAACCATCAAAGAGTGGAAGGAAGACTGATCAAGAGAAGGTTAAGCTTATGGGTGATACTTTGGTTGAGTCTGGGTCTGTGAAGCCCATTGATTCCCATTTCTCTCACCCCCATAAATGATTGTTTTATCTTGGAATGTAAGGGGTTTGAACAGCATCCCTAGACAAAAGGTTGTTCGCAGATTAATTGAATCTCAGTCACCTGATGTAGTCTTTATCCAGGAAACTAAGCTTACTATTGATGGGCTAGCTAATTGTGCTTCGCGTATCTGGCCCCAAGGCAATTGGCAGGGGGTAGGTGCTTTGAACAGTGCAGGGGGTGTGGCTTGCTTCTGGAACCCGAGGAAAGTTTCCCCCTTATGGTGGATGTCTAGTCGGTCTTCCATTTCTCTGGTTGCTTCTTGTTTTGCTACTGGAGAAAGGTGTCTCTTATCCAATATTTATGCTCCTACGGATCTTTCAGGTAAGGTAAATCTTTGGGCTCACATTCGTTTAATTCGAGCCTTGGACCCGTTTCTCCCATGGATTATGGCTGGTGATTTTAATGCTATTACTTGCTTAGATGAAAAACGTGGTGGGTTAGCCAGGTTGGACCCTTCTGCTCATCTTCTCAGGGATATGATTGGTTCCTTGAATCTCATTGATGTGAAGCCTTCCAATGGTCTCTTTACCTGGAATAATAGGAGATGTGGTGTGGAGGCTATCTCTGAAAGGCTTGATAGATTTCTTGTCTCCTGTTATTGGTTGAATAGTAGGTTGACTACCAGTTCTGAAATTCTTGATTGGAGGGGCTCTGATCACTGGCCCATAAAGCTTTCGGTTACCGCTTATGGTGTCACCAAAAATCCCTCCTTCAAATTCCAATTGATGTGGTTACGAGATCCATCTCTTCAGGAGCTTATGCTGGATTGGTGGCATGAGGGGATGCCTTCTCATGGGACAGCCATGTTCACTTTTAGTAAGCGGCTTCAGCATGTGAAGTATAGACTCAAGAGATGGAATAAACAATGTTTTGGGAACCTTCAAGCTCAGAAGATGGCTGCCCAGTCCAAGCTGGATACTATCACTCGTCAGATTCGGGATCAGGGGTTGACCTCTGCCCTTAGTATGGCTGAGTCCTTGGCCCTGAAGAGTTTAGAAGAGTGGGAACTTCGAGAGGAGATCTTCTGGAAGCAAAAATCTCGCATTGATTGGCTTCAAGAGGGGGATAGGAACACTGCTTTCTTTCATAATTCAGTTAAGGCTCGAAGACAAGGAAATTCTATCTCCTCTCTTGTTTCACAGGATGGGGCTCTACTCTCGTCCTATGCTGATATTTCCAGGGAGGCAGTCAATTATTTTTCAAACCTCTTTTCTAGGGAGAATCTTGCTGCTTGGGCTGAGGAGCAAGCCATCATGGATTGTATTCCCCACCTGGTCTCTGCTGAAATGAATGGGACTCTCTTGTGTCCTATCTTGTTACCTGAGTTGGAGAAAGTGGTTTTCAGTATGAAAAAAGGTAAGGCCCCTGGTCCGGATGGGTTTCCAATTGAGTTTTTTCAAGAGTTCTGGGAAATTATAAATTTTGATCTCCTTGAGGTGGTCCAAGAATCTCTTAGGAACAAACAGATGCTCAAGTCTATGAATTCCACCTTCTTGGCCCTCATACCTAAGCTGGAAGGAGCTAACCAGTTAGCTCAATTCAGGCCTATTGCGTTATGTAACGTTGTTTACAAGATCATCACCAAATTGATTGCTGAGAGGCTCAAACCACTCCTTGGTTCTCTGATCTCGGCTGAGCAGGGTGGTTTTGTTGGAGGAAGACAAATTTTGGATGGTGTTGTGATAGCCATGGAGGTTATTCATTCTATGGCTAACTCTAAGGAGAAAGCTATGTTTATTAAACTCGACATGTCTAAAGCTTATGATCGGGTGAGCTGGGAGTTCTTACAGAAAACTCTCTTGGCTTTTGGCTTTGCTGAGGAATGGGTGAATTGGGTTCTTAGCTGTGTGACCTCTACCTCATTCTCTGTTCTCATTAATGGGGAACCTTCAGATTTGTTTAGTGCTTCTCGGGGACTTCGGCAAGGGGATCCTTTATCCCCTTACTTATTCATTATCATGGCAGAGGGTCTTGGAAGATTTATTAAATCTCAGGTGAGACAGGGTCTTATCCATGGTTGGAGCTGGAGCAACCTTCTCCCTTCCTACTCTCATCTTCAGTTTGTGGATGATACTGGGCTAATGGGTTTGGCTAGAATTAGTGAGGCGGTGAACTTCAGGCGAGCCTTAGATATCTATCTGAAGGCTTCTGGTCAGCGTATTAATGATGATAAATCTTCTATTTACTTCTTTAATACTCCTCAGCTTATTCAGAGCAGGATTGCTAGGATCCTTAGATTTCAGATCGGTTCTCTTCCTTTGATGTACCTTGGGATCCCCTTGGCCTTGGGAGGACAGCGAAGAGATTATTGGCAGGGTATTTTGGATAAATTTCGAAGTAGGGTTAGCCATTGGACTCACCGATGGCTTTCCTCTGCTGGGAGAATGATTCTTCTTAAGACGGTGGTACAGTCTCTTCCCATTTATAGGTGTTGTGTGCAGGTTCCCCCGTCCACCTTTGTGCGGGAATTTGATGCCTTGTCTCGGCAATTTCTTTGGTCTGGCAACCTTCTTTCCTCAAAATGGAGCTTGGTCAAGTGGGAGTCTGTGTGCAGGCCGAAGCATGCTGGGGGCCTTGGTCTTAGGTCTATGGCACTTGCTATCACTGCCTTGGCTGCCAAACTATACTGGAGGTGGTGTAACAATCAAGATCAGGATTGGGCTAAGATTCTGACCCACAAGTATCTTCCGGGTGCTGATTGCCTCGATGTGCCGCGTCTTCCTTTGTTGGGTAAAGGTTCATGTATTTGGGATACCCTTAAGAAGGGTGCTCAGCTGATTAAGGAGGGCCTCTTTTGGATCTGTAATAGAGGCTCTGATGTTTTGTTTTGGCAGGACTCTTGGGATGGCCACCCTCCCATTCTTTCTAGTTTTCCTCAGCTTCAGCCTCTTTGCCATATTTTTCCGAGGCCGGTTGGGTTAAGGTGGAGCATTTTAAAACTGTCAAGCGTATTGGGCAGGCAGTGGTGGCTTGCTGGAAGGACCCACAAGAGTGGCCTGTGGGTGGATCTGATGAGGATCGTGCTGTTCTTTCTAGAGTTTTGGAGGCTAGGCTTTGCAGCTCCCTTAATGGGAGGGATGTTCTGGCTTGGAATCCTAGTCCAAAGGGTAAATTTACTGTTGCCCAAGGCTATGCTATGCTCGACAAGAACTTATATGGTCCTGCTGAGGTGCACTGGTGGAAGAAGGTTTGGGATAACTTCTCTTGGCCCAAATGCAATTTTTTCTTATGGTTGGTTGCTCAGAGGAAGTGCCTCACGTGGGAAAATCTTCGCAAACGTGGCTTTCAAGGACCCTCTATTTGCCTTCTTTGTTCTCACAGTGAGGAGTGTACCTCCCACTTGTTCTTTCTTTGCCCTTACTCTAGAGAGTTATGGCATAGGTGGTGGGAGGCTTGGCATCATGGGTGTATTCATGCTACCTCCTTGATTGACTTTTGGGAAAGTTTGGGCAGACCACCAGCAAAGACTCCTTTCCTTCAGGTGGCCTGGTCTATTGGGCCTATTTTCATTCTTTGGAACCTTTGGTTGGAGAGGAACCGTAGAGTCTTTTGTGGTTCCAATTTGGGAAATCTTCAACTGTGGAAGAAAATAATTAGCAGGCTTCAGGAGACTATTTCGGCTAAGTGTGATATGTCCGAAAATCCTGACCCTGGTGATCTTGATATTGTGCGGAATTTGAGCTTGGAGGATAGTAGCCAGGGTTGCTTTGCTAGCAGAAGGCCCCGTCAGGTTCGGCAACGTGTTTGTCGTGCTGGGAAGTGGATGCCTCCCCCGGTGGGGGTCCTAAAGATTAATACTGATGGTTCTTCTCGTGGGAACCCTGGTCATGCTGGTGTGGGAGGTATTGGTAGAGGTAATGATGGTGGTGTGGTCTTTCTCTTCTCTAGTTACAAAGGGCAGCAGTCTAATAATCTGATGGAGGCCCTTGCTATTAAGATTGCTGTTGAGCGTGGATGCTCTTTAGGCTGGAGGAGGATCATTTGTGAGTCGGATTCTCAGATTGTTGTGGATTTGTTGAACAATCAGAGGTTGGATGATGTTAGTTGGCAATTGGCTTCTGTGGGACGACAGATTTTGAGTCTTTGCAGCTCCTTGGATTCTGTCTCCTTTTGTCATATCCCTAGAGAGTGGAACAAAGTAGCTGATTGTCTTGCGAAGTGGGCCTCTGAGAATGTGGATGGTTGGGATATCAGTGGAAAGGATGAGCTTTCTTCTAACTATCTTGAGACCCTCGAGAGGTTATTAGTGGAGGACATGAATAGGTAGTGTTGTTGCTGGTTGGTCTGGTGGTGCTCTTTTTTGGTGGGCCTCTGGCCTTTGCTTTGTACCTTGGTTTTGATTGAATAAAATTTTAATTCTTCTTTAAAAACTTCTCAAAAGCTCTATGAATATGCATTATAATTCTCATCCAAAGTCTTACTAAAAATAAAAATATCATCTAGATATACAATAACAAAACTTCTAGAAACTCTTTCAGTACCTCATTCATGAGCCGCATGAATGTGCTTGGTGAATTGGTTAGCCCAAAAGGAATGACTAACCACTCGTACAGGCCCTCTTTGGTCTTGAAGGAAGTCTTCCATTCATCTCCCTCACAAATTTGGATCTGGTGATATCTACTTTTCAGATCTATCTTTGTGAAGTACTGAGTTCCACTCAAATAGTCCATCAGGTCATCCATCCTTGGCAGGGGAAATTTGTACTTGATTGTTATCTTATTTATGGCTTGAGAGTCTGTACACATCCTCCACTCCCCATCCCTCTTTGGTGCTAGTATTGCAGGTACTGCACATAGGCTCAAACTCTCTTGAATCAAACCCTTTCTCAACAACTCCTTAACTTGTCTGTTCAACTCATCATTTTATGCATGAGTCATTCTGTGAGTTTCCTTATTTGGAAAACTGGCTCTAGGGATCAATTCAATCTAATGGCTTATCTTCCTCATTGGTGGTAAACCCTCAGGTACGTTATCAAAAATAATCTCCTAAAACTCATCCAATACTCCAAACTTCTACTGGCACCTTCTCACTATCTTCCTTATCCATTCTAGGAATCAATGCATAACACATACACTCATGCTTCATACCTTCTAAAAATTTCTTTCCATCGACAAAACAAATTCTAGCACTGCTGCATACCTTTTCTTCATGCTTCTTCAAGGGTTTCAACTTATGGTGGACTCCATCCTTCATTAGGGAATAAGTGTTTGCATGGCCATTATGTACAACTCGCCTATCGAACTTCCATGGCCTCTCCAACAACATGTGACATGCATCCATGGGAATGATATCACATAGTACCTCATCATGATAACTTCTGATCTTGAACTTCACTAGGCACTACTCATTGACCAAGACTTTTTGGTCTTTCTGCAAGCAGGAAATCCGGTATGGATGTGGATGCCTTTCCCTTTTCAACTTCAACTTCGTAACCATCTCTTCTAACACCAGATTATCAGTGCTCCCACTATTAATAATGACATCACAACATTTGTCTTCACACTTGCACCTTGTGTGGAAATTTTTTTTCCTCTATTCTAGCTCCTTCTCTTTAGTCACTATGACACTATGCAATAATCTGAAAGATGAAAGATTGGAAATGCACTGATCACACTATGCAATAATCTGAAAGATGAAAGATTGGAAATGCAAATGTGAATTTGAATAATGCATGAAATGAGCTAATAAAAGATAAATCTAATGAAATGCATGATACAAAAACTCAACCAACTGATACAAATAACTAATGGCAGCAAACAAAAGCATACAAACAAGGTTTTCAACTCTGTAAAAGCTAGTTTCAAGGGTCAAAAGGGACTGATTCGCCGAGGGTGGCGAATGAGTCCCAATATGGACTTTTTCAGAATTTTCAAAAAAAGATTGAGTGATTTTTTATTTTTTCTAAGTTCTATGATGCATAACTAAGTTAAAAATGCCAAATTTTAGAAAA